>VYZQ01063312.1:0-18911 GCA_013400655.1 Mystacornis crossleyi
CCATTTGCAGGCAGCTCCTCCTGCAGCACACTGCCTGTTCTGGGAGAATATCCCATCTCTGCCTCTTCCCACCGACATGGATCTCAGCTGCACCGCTCAGAGTCACGGAACAGCCCAGGCTGGAAGGCACCTTGACAGACCATGTGGCAAAGGGCAGCCTAGATGAGGTTACCAAGCACCCCGACAGCCTCGCGGTCAGCAGTCCAGCAGTCAGCACATGCAGGACTGGCCCTACACGGATGCTTCATTCACGTGTTTAAGGTTGACCTCCACACAAGCTGTCTCTGCCCAACACTGAAGGCTCCTGTCCCCATAATACCTCTTAACGTCCTTTGGAACTACTGGGTCTGTTCCAATTCAGTCAGCATTTTTAAAGTTTTTTAGTCAATTAACATGCTCCCTGAACATTTCATTAAGCCACAAATCAAGCTCTCTTTGCTGCCCGATGACAGCTGCTACTTCTGTTCTCTTTCCACTGAATTCCTTCGGTACAGCATGTTGGCTTTCCTTCAGGCCCACACTCCCTGCTTCTCATCAGCTTCTGGACCAGGACACCTCGAGCTCACAGCACCATCACCATTGCTCCTCACACCTCATGTTTTTTCTCTTTCCTGAGACAGCTGCTGTTCCAGTCATCTTAGCAGCAGTTTTCTGTCTCGGGGCTTTAAATTCATTCACCTCTTGTTCAGCTCCTCATAGTAGCAGTTATAAAGCATCTCCTCTGTCCTTCTCAGCAGCTCACTGGATACTTTTAGAATCCTCCAGACACCTTCCAGTTTGAGTGTGTGGGGTGAGAAGTTCTGGAATGATGCTCTCCCAGACCGTGCATGTCCTTCCCTCATCCCTTTCTCCGTTTTGCCATATTTTTTTCTTTTTAGCAGGAACTGAGTGCTTCAGTATGCGCTATGTTTCCAGTTCAGCTCCAAATACTGGGTAACATCATGTACCCTTGAATGCAATGGGAATTGCTTGGGGGATGTCTTGGTGTCACAGTGAGATACACACCAGGCTGGAGTGTCCTCCTACAGATGAAGGTGAAGAGGCCTCACCAAGAACAGAGTTTGTCTTTTCTTGCAGAATGGCTGAAGACTTACAGTTGTGACATGCAACTCCATCACTGGTAGTCTTCTGTCTCTGAAGGCTCTTCCTTATTAGTTCATAAATTAATAATTAGGTATCTCCAATTGCCCTTTCTGGAGCTGCAGTTTTATTAGCATGAAAATAGATCCTCCTATTTGGAGTCCCTGAGAACTCACATTCCCTACTATTATTCTTCAACCTGACCTTGAAATATTTAGGCAGCTTTTTTGCAGATGATTACTCCATCTTTGACATTCTTCTGTTATATATATGAATTGATATAAATGATGGCATTTCTATCTGGATACTGAGATTTCTGGGATAATGGGCACATACTAATTCGCAGACATGAACCCACTGCAAATCATACTTCTTTTTTACCAGATGAGAAGACGGCCCTATGTATTTGCAACTTGTCCAGTTTATAAACTATTACATGTGTACTCGCAAAGATAAAATTATTTCCTATTAGGTTATTAACCTGACTCGTAGGAAAATCTTCAGCTACTCTTCAATGCTAAGTAAAAGGAATACATACTTTGTTGAATACATACAGAGTTTGTTTTGGCTCAAACCCTTGAAATGACTATGCAGTGAATGGATAATCCTTCTGCAATATGTGGAAGCTACATGAAATAAACTACATTAAATTACTGAAGTGCTTTGATTTGATACCTTGTCATATCATGGATGCAAAATCCATTTTAAGAAGCTGCTGATTACACTCAGAAACGTTACCTCCTGCACATTAGGAAACATCACTTATGTCCCACTGACATCTTCCCACACCAATCTGCTAATTACAAGAAAAACAGCAGAACTGACATATTTCTCTAGTAGCTGCAAAAATCCCCCATTGTAATCGACATAGAACAAGACAGTGAAAGGCATCTGACAACCTTTAATACACCTCCTAGGCCACTGACAGGCTCTCACACTAATAACCACTTAAACACTTGGAAACTGCTTCTGTAGACTCCCACCACCTCTCATCAATCAGTTACCACTAAGCAGGCATCACTGCAGCTCTACGTAGCTAATTATCTTCTATTTGCATCTAAGACTAAACTTTTAAAACCACAATTTATTAGACTGATTATATCATAGTGACCTTATTAATATTGCCCAAATGAACATTTGTCCCCATTAATTCTACCACAGAAAACAAATAAGCAAGCAAAGCCCAAGACTCTTCCGAGCAGACAGACGTGCTCATTAACTCTCATCTACTGTTACTGTGATTGCAGCCATTTCCTGCAGTGGTGAGCAGCACAAGCAGCCCCAACTTGTCTCTGGCCAGGCAGGCAGCAGGTCCTGCCTTGACACACAGTCCAATGAGCAGCTACCACAAGAAATGTAAATGAACACACAATGCTACTAAATGGCAGGAATGAGCTATCACAGCTTTTCCTTTGGGATGAAAGGCAGATTGTCCTGACTTTGTTCAAAGTGAAAAATAAAGATGGATCCTCAAAGCACAAAAGATTAATGTGAGGGTTATGTACAAGGGGAAAAATAATCTATTCCCAGGAGAACAGCTCCAGAACAGCTTTATAAACATCAAGTCCAAAAACTTTTCTATATAAGGATATACTGGAAATATATTTGAATAACAGGTTCTGAGGAAATAAAGACCTGAATCAAAGACACCTGGGTTTCAGGCTGGGGAAAAGGACACAAAACCACGTTACCTGTGAGAGGATACTTTCAAGGATCTAGTGCTATGGTTGGTTATGACAGCAATGGTTCTATGCAAATGCTGAAATCCATCAGCTGCACACAAACATACAAACTGTGACTGGCAGAACTGTAATGCAGGATGAGGTCTGTGAAACGTGACAAAGAGATTTCTAACAGCAATTTTCTGAGCTTTTTTTCCCAACAGCGTATAGTAAGCCCAGAGTTCCAGTTTGGTTTATATTTACTACAGTAAAAAAAAGGCTTTTAAGATGTGTTACCAGGGGTATTGGCGGTAAAACAAAAAAGATCTCTTACACATAACATGGAAAGATTCATCTTAAATACCTGTAAGAAAATTAGCTACCTATAACAGCCTTCAGTTCTCAGGTCATGGACAGTGACAGGATACCCCTGCTGAACAACAGATCATGAAGATCACACTGATTTTTCTAGGCATGCTACAACACCTACCACTGCCATGGCACCTGTGGAGCCTGGAGAGCAGAGCACAGGCTGCTTGCAGGGAAGGCTGGCTTTACATGTGGGAACACATAGTTCTCATCATTTTTCATCTGCCACTTGTAGTTAAAACAGGATTGAAATACAAAGGTTCTCAATCACAAAAGAACAGTGATTCTTGATCCACAGTAGTTGTAAGAATGCAAAAATGCCATGTAATCTTGAGATATAATATGCAAACCTCAGAGTTACAAAGTGTGTATTGATGTAATCTGTGGCTGAAGGAATTAGGGATTTGGAACAGCGCATACGGACAGAGAACAGTAAAGGAGAAAGCAGCAGGATTTTCAGAAGATGCCTGAGTCTGTGAACATGGCCCATGGTTCCAACTGTAACTTCATCCAGACCTCTCCCGAGATATGGGGACTGTCCTCCACAAGGGTATGCATTTATGAACACTTACACCAGATGTCTTCTGCTTCTAGAGGGAGGGAGATTTTGCCCAAAACGTAAACGGACTGAGCAAGGGGACTTTTACTATACAACTGCAGTTTACAAGACAGATTTACAAGTTAGATTTAAAAGTCAGAACGTCTTTACAAGGCATCCAAAACCAGCTGAGTATTGCTGGAAAGCTACTCAATAGATCAACGACATGTATTTGGAACTGTGTTATAACAATCTGTGAAAAATAGTTATTGTAAAGAATTGACTGGAATAGAACAGTGATAAATGCATTAAATCTCTGTTTTTACCACGTATTACAACTTGACAGCGCAAGACTTTGTGCTGCTAAACAGGTGCCACTTTGTCATCAAACTAAAATTTTATTTTAAAGAGCAGAGGTTTATTGTGCTGTCTTCACAGGCTACTATGAAAATAGACAAACACCCTCCCTGTGACAGAGCCACAGACCTTCCTCTGAACGCTGATTCAGAACAAGCACAGCCTTGTAAGGCAACGCTGAGGAACAGTGAAGCAACTGCTCAAAGGGATGTAAGTGCCGTGTACTGAGATACGAACTGCATCAATTCAGCCCGGTTAAAACCACCAAATATTTAAGGATCCTCATTACTGCTGGTTTCCAAGGCAAGTGTGGCATTACTGTTCTGTCATTTAGACCTACAGGTCCAAGGAAAAACCCTTGTGACCTTTATAACTTGGTACCAGTACCACAGCAGTTTTATTTACAGCAGAAATTCTAGACTGAGACTGTCCTTCTCTTCACGATGAATCTTCTCATTTTTTAATTTTTTCTTTTCTAGAATATTTAAGGATATGCTGACAGTGCCTATACACTTCCCCGAAGGTTTAGCTTGAAACATTTTGCATTCCATCTCTATTGAAATGATTTACTGTCAAAATCAAAACAACCACAGCCCCAATCTGGTGCTGCAGCCTCATAATTCTTTCACACAGAAAATGTAATGTCTCTTTGCTTATATTCAATGTGACACTCAAAATGCTTTCAAGATGATTTATGTATATAATATACATCAATATGTGGAATGTCTTTTTAAATTAATTTCTTGCGACATGATATTCTGTTCTAAATATTTTAATTTGAGGAACATTTTAGTCGGTTCAGTAGAAGTCAAGACACGATTTAACACTGGTCTGCATGTTCATCATGCAAACACTACTGCACTGGTATTTCTTAAAACTCTGAATGCCTGTTATAACTTGGGTGATTGCAATGCCTTTTCTAGGGCGTCTGGTATCCAGTAGTTGTTGATGGACTACATTTGGACAGCTCTCACTGTATTATTTTAAGATGATTCAATTGTCAATTTTTAGACTGTCACAGAGTTAAGCTATTGCATATTGTTAAAGAGAGTCTCTTCTAGCAGAGGATTTGGGGTTTTTAAACTGTCTCGCCATTTCACACAGTCTTACATTTATTTCCTAGTGGAATAATAATCCATGCTATTTTTCATGTTGTTGTGATTAAAAATACTTTAAAGTAACGTTGACTTAAAGTGCTGTCAAATTACCGAGTCCATAGCTGGTCAGAATATAGATTGGCTTTTCTAACGTGCTGTAGCTGATATTCCATTACTTGATGAAATGTAAATAGAACCAGGAAAAGAGGCAGCCAAGGCTTATTATTCCATGCTGAAATTTTTCTCAGCTCTGCAAAAATCAACAGAGACACTAATATTGATATTGATTTCACTGGGACCAATATTTTTCTCCTAGGAAGCAACTGTGATGAATACTTGGGTATCTTATATTCATATTTTTCTCCCTTGTATTTCACACTGCATAAAACCTCATTTAGGAACTCTCCTTACATCCTTGCGGCAGTAACAAGCTGTGAAAGATACTTGAAGTCCGTTCCTCCTTTCAGAGCCTCTGCGACCACAGCAGAGGCTGGGGACAACCCAGCAAAGCAGGAGCGAAGGATGTGCCTGAGCCCCACCATGAGCACACCTGGGTTCAGGGAGCACGGGAAGGGCGCAGGCAGCGCGTGCAGCAGCACGAGGAGAAGTCGCTGCTCTTTGCCTTCCGACGGGAATAACCCTCCCGGGCAATAACAAAACTAAGCAGGAGCAAGTGAGATGCTGTCATGGGTAACGGGAGGAAAAGGCAAGGTTGTTTGGCATAAAGGAACCACGGCAGATGGATTTTTGCATAAATAGGAAGCACGGTAAGGAAGAAGCTTTACCTAACACCAACATATTCCTAAAATTGCAAGATTCTGACAAGGAAAGCTCTGTAGCAGTGCCATTGGTTTTGATCAGAGAGCAGGAAGAAGCCTGCAGGTTTCTGGGAGTCCCCTTGCTGGCCACAGGCACACAAGAGATAACTTCAGAATTTAGAACGCTGCCCTGGATTAAAGACATGACATGACTTGTCAAATCCTTTGGAATGCTGGCAAGGTCAGGACAAGTAATGCCTTTTTATTAAATATTTCCTAATATAAGGACATTCACAGTTCATAGAAGAAATAAGTCATTGGTAGAAGTCAATTCTAAGTACAGCATGAAACTGTATTATTTTAAAACAAAAAATTACATTTGAGATTGGCCCCAGAGTCTGTCAGAACATGATGGCCAAAACACTACAATGCAGACCTCTAAAGACAAGAATCATTTTGTTTTCTTTTTCTCCCATGTCCTTTTTCTGTACTCTGGAAATCTCTCTAATTGGAGCATTTGTAACTAATATATGATTCTCTAGGTCAAATATTTTCAAAATTAATACATTACATACTTAAATCTATATTACTAAATCAAAACAAAAATGGCTTGACTTCAAAAGGAGCTGAAAACGCATACTTGCAGTTCCCTTTATTTCCAGAAATGGGTCTGCTTTTCTGTCTTACCTGGGATTTAGAATCTCAGATTCAGGTACTGACAAGGCATAATTTGACACACCAGAGATTTCTTCTGTGAATATGAAGCCTGAAGTCCCAAATAAAACTGCTGCCTCGATTCACAATAAAATAGGCTAATTTGCCAAGAGACACACTACAGCTATTCTTCTGTTCTGATAAAATCAGAAGTATGTAACTTTTAGCAAAGTTGGACAACACACTGGCACGAAAACAGTTCTTGCTATAGGCAAAAATAATTTTACTTTTGGCAGGTTTACAGCAAAGCAAGTCAGTTACATTTTCACCTCAGGTGGTTTGTGGTATCAAAAAGGCAGTTCTTGCAGATGGAAAACTGTCATTACATGAGGACAAGCTGTTTGCTGGGGGAAATGGAAATATTTTGCTCTCTGTCAAACCTGTGAATATTGGAGAGAAAATCTGTTTTCATATAGGAATACTCAAACCAGAAGCTGATAGTTTAATGGAGTTCTACTTGACTGACAGAGTGGTTCACCAGACTGTAGACTGGCCAGCTTGTGCTTCAGTTATTACACCAAGTTACCCTAAAATTTCAGCAAAGAGTTGCAGATACACGAGAACACTCATGTGGGCTGAGAGATTGTTCCAGATTGCCTCAAACAGATTGGTGAGCCCAGCATGGGCAGATGCCTGTGGAAATAATGAGTCACCAAGTCAAAGACCTCACACCGCATCTCCTGCACTAAACGCACCAGTTGTCCACTTGGGATACAAGGAGGGACTTTATTCCCGCTGCAAACTGTCCATCATTAACACCCACTGATGTAGAAAGAACTCCATAAAGGGCACGTGAAGAGGTGGAGAGCTGCTAGAGAAGGTGGTGCAGCTCACGAGTGTTCCCAAGGCTTTCCATGTGGCTGCAAAGCCAAGGTGTGGAAGCACTGCCGGCTGCCTCTGCACGACACCTGGGTGTTCATTCCATTGGAATTCAGCTCTAGGTGGAAAGCACCAGAAGCAGAAAGTCTTCAGAGGTGGATCCGGGAGCATCTTTGAAAGGACTCACGAATATAACCTTTAATCAGATCCGAGATTTACACTGACAAAGGCTCCAAAGCCCAGAGTTGTAACACCGTTATATTAATCAGACAGTTTGTCATGGGAAATTGATCCAACAAGGAAATCTTTAGCTTCTTAGCAGAAATTCAGACTTAGAAGCTCAATAAAATGCAAGATATGTAGCCTGGGAGTATATTCAAGTAAAAGGGATATACTTACATTCAGCTGATTCAATATTTATGATGTTTTCAAACTTGGGTGTGCCTACCCTATTATTTAATTCAGTCTTACTCTTTTCTCCCGGACTCTGGTCTTATCATCCACACTCCCCACAGCCCCTTGTGTGACAAAACTCACAGGGCAGTTAGTTTCTGCAGGGGTGGTAGGCATAAACCTCTGTGCCTGCTATGCTGAGCCACTCTCCAGCACTATCCAAAAAACTCCAACATTCCTGTATGTTCACACACATCTTCCTGCACCAGCAAGTGAAACACGTTGACAAAGTTATCAGATCACCTCTGCTGATGCACAGCAGCATATTCATTATTGTACATAATGGGCAAGAGCATCAAAAAGCAAATTAAGCTGACCTTCCACAAGGCACTAATGCAGGCCCACAGTATCTCACAGCAGGGCCAGACAAGACCAGTGTAGTCCCAGCTCTACCTGTCTGGAGCAAGCCCAGCAGCATTGTGGCCTCTCTGGGCCACCACAGGCTGCCTGACCATTCCAGTTGAGATTTATGAATCTCCAAGAGTGTTCCTTAAGGCACTCACTGCACAGAAATGTGCTTTCACAATGCCCTGCTCACTAGATGGGTGTAGTACCCTTTAGGGGAGAGGTGGGTAAAGCTGTCTGGCATCCACCACAGCTTCTTCTTCTGCCTCTGCCTAGCACGGGAAGAGGCAAGTACAGGAAGGAATCAATTGCCTCTGATGAGGTCTCTCCAAAAAACACTCACCGTGGGAAACAAGACAAAATACCAGGCTCCTGGTCAGGTTCTGGTCATCGCTGCTGCAAAGGAAGCGTGTATGAAAGCACACGTGCAACTCAGAGCACTGCACTGCAGAGGCAGAGCCACCTCTGTGACCGTCAGCGTCCCGCAGCCGCTCCCGCTGTGGGAGCAGCCATGCAGGGAGTCCCTCTCAAACAACAACCGGCGAGCTCACAGCTCACGTGGCCACCCACCGCCTGCCCAGCACACACCGGCAGTGGGTGCACAGACCTCACAGCACACGCTGCCCAGTAAGCTGCCCTTTACTTCCCTTCATGCAGGCACAGCCTTTCCAGCATCAGAGAAGTACTCAAAACATAAGAAAAATCACAAAAATGATGAGTTGGAAGGTCTAGCCCTTATTGGTAAGTGCCAAGGTATTTCACAGAAAGAAATTTGATTACAGAAATTTGATTACAGCAATTTGATAATCAAGGAGACAAGGCAATATGATGAAAAAACAAAAGGAAAGACTGAGTGGACTGTGATGGTTAAGAGAACTTAGAACTTAAGATAAATTATCCAGTGAATGAAGAATATAAACCCCATATAAACCCAGAGGCCTCAATCAGAATACTTTCCCAGAATACTTTCCCTTTGGCTTTATTTTACTCACAGGCCATGCCACATGGCATGACTGATCACGATACTGGGAAGAGAAGGTGACAGTGTTCAGCTGCCAGCAAAGACTGCTTAAAACCCCCTCAGTTTTTAAGGGAGCTCTGAAGGGAAGACTATGCCTCAATTTGGTCTCAAGGAGTATGCAGGAGGTGAGTGAGAATCACCCAGTAAAGAGCAGGCACAGCAGTGTGAGCAGTCTAAAGGGACCTACAGCCCAGCTTGGCAGTGGAAGGCAAAACCTGTCACCTACCAAGAATCACTTAGGGAATTAGTGTACATTCCTCTTATTTCCTGAAAGAGAGGAAGAGCTGACTCAAATAAGCAAGTAGTCAATAAGCACTGCATCTGTGTTTACCTCTCTTCTATGAGCCAAGGGATCTCTTAAAATTCAGGAATGTTGGCAGCCCATTAATTTCCTGTCCTTATGAGATTCAAAAGCATTTTTTCACAACAATTAAAATCCATTCGCACAATCCCTTCCCCAAGTACTCCTCTCTCTCCAGAAAGGTCAAATCCCATTTCACCTAACTCACTGGTTTCTGTCTGAAGGTTCAGACTTGTAAAGCTTGAGAGGAGTTGGACTCCAGTGTGGAACTTTGCTTTAGGTTCCGTGTCTCACACCTGAGTAGCTGAGGAATGAAGTCCATGCCCAACGTTTGATGGTTTAACAGACTCCGCTGTAGTGACTGCTTTCCTCCAAATCTCCAGAAGTCTTTTTATTCATATTTTTATATTTTATGAACTATAAATTGTTCTTTTTCTAAATTTTCTTTGATAGCTAACTGTATTACATTTTAAAAACAAGTTTTCCACTACAACAACAAATACCTGTGTCGTCATAAAAGACATCTTCCTCTTCCTAACTGCTCTACTGTGATTTTCATTCTGCCATGGGGGATTCCCAGTAGACTTTCAGAGGCACTTTTCATGATCTGCTGGCAGTGCTCTAATGCTCTTTATCACAAAATCACAGTAGTTTTTATCATCTTTTAGGCAATTTATAAAATTCTACAAGCCTACTGTGTGACAATTTAAAATACTGTTCTATAAGATTAATCTACAAATGTGTGAAAAGTACAGTATGTGCTTGGAAAAGGTCACAGAGAAGCTTTCCATTAAAGGAATCAATACGATCACAAACAGATTCTGAAGTCATATTACCATTTTAATTGGCTGGCACAGCTTTTCACTATTCCACCTCAGTGGTAACATTAATTACAAGTGTGACTGTACAAGGCTCTGCTAACACAAACAGGAAAATAATTATTATGCACTGACTGGCAATCTTTTGCTACTACCCAAATATATCCGAATTATTACATTAAACACCCACCATTGTTTTTTACTGAATAGATTCATCTCTTTCTTAGAGTGATTTTGACTGTTCTTCAGAATATGATATTAAAAACAAACTCAAGCACTCCAAGCTGGAGTTTAAAAAAAATTTTTTTAAATTTAAATTTTAAAAAATTTAAAGGAAAAAATCCAACCAAGTAACCTTCAAAGCCACAGTACTCAGCAGCATTAGGAGTGGCTAAAGGCAATGAACTGCTCTGCCAGGGAAAAAAGAGCTGCCAGGCAGCTGCCTCCTGGTGGGTTCCAGAGGCTGCTCAGGGTGGAGGATGAGGAAGGCTGCCTGACCCCATTCTCCTTTCTTGACTCCTGTAAAAATCCAACCACACCCATTCAACTCTGGCTCCTTGTCAAAATTATTCTTTTTTCAACTCCTTATCACCATCCTCCTCCCAGGCTCCGGTCTGCAAGGAGCTGTCTGCTTTCCTCTCTAGCCTTTACACATTACTGACCAAGTGAAAGCTGCCTCTCCCTGTCATGCTCAAGGTGTGTGTTCCCATTACACATCACTGGTCCCAGTTCAGTCCTTTCTCATGGCTTACCACACCCCAAGCTCCTCACACACACAGAAAACTCCACTTCCTTGTCTGCCACTCCTATATCCTCAGCTCCAAGTATTCATAAATGTATACCACGTACATTGGCTTGTCTGTATCTTAATTTGAAAAAATACTCTTCTGTACATTCTTGGAGGAGAGGGGGTATGGTATTTGCTTCTACAAAGAAAAGGTTTAGTGATATTTAGTGATTATGTAAAATATATTTTTAAGCCCATGTACAGTTTCTTAATGTTAACGGACACTATGCACATAAACACAAACAGATTAAAGGTAGGATTTGGATAATATCTTGTATCTAGAGGCTCTGTGCGGGAGACAGGCAGGTATAAATAGAAGGAGAAGGAACTGTGATGCATTAAAATTCATTTTAGAAATGAATCTGATGATCTGTAGCTGACATTTGAGATTGCAAAGAAGCTTCATACAGGAGAAATCTATAAAATAACAACTCTGGCACGTGGAAAAAAAAAAAGTCAGCATGTTCTATGAATAACCAAGAATAAGGAGACAAAGTCCATGTTTTAACCCAGGGATGCGGAGTGACCTTCATCCCCAGTGAGACCTTTGGACATTATGAACACAGCCCAAGGTTCTGCTGTGGCAAGGTACCTCTGGCACATATGTAAATAAAGCTTGGTCAATTAGCAAGAGAGGTTTGCTATGCAGTGATAACTCAGCAAATGTTTAGAACAGAAGCTCACTTTTCCAAGAGAAACTTATTTTTTCTCCCCCATTAAGACATTTCAATATATGCATTACTTCAAGGATATTAATAACCTTTCTCGGAGGAATCTGTGCCCGCCCAAGGCTCCACGCCAACCTGCTGCCACCAGCTGGGATTTGTTTTGGAGTAGGCAGATAAACAAATAAATGACTGCCTGGTGGTACTTGGGAATAGCCCTGAGTTTTCCCTGTTGTCAGAGAAGGGCTGGCAAATTAGAAAACTTATCTGCTTTGCAAACAAGGCCAAGCAGAGGCACAATCAGGACATTTTAGGGGAAAAAAAAAAAAAAAGATCAGGTATTTCTCTAGTAAAGATGAACAAAATGTAGACAGCTGTACCTCCTCTTCCCGAGACACTGAAATCTATACATCCAAGGCAGGAACCAAGGAGAACAGCAGTCAAATTAGTCCCAGTTAGACAATTTTCATGGTTAACCTACTTCTGATTTGGGCTATTTCTGACAATACTCTCTCATTAACACGACTAGTGTTCCACCAATGGTCTGCAGTGGTGAAAGATTTTTTTGTTTAACCATTACTCTCTTATTTGAAATAAAACCCAATCAAGCAGATACACTCATTCATGTAGTTGACATTTTTAATGTAGACAAGGTGAAATTAATTTAACTTCACCAACACCTATTTCTATTTGAAATGCCATTTTCTAGTAACTGGATTTTAAAGGCTAAACAAAAATATTAGTGAATTAGCCACCAGAGATGATTACCTAGCTCAGAGCACATAGAAAGATACTGACACTGGCAGAAAAGCTAACCAGTTAATTAAAATTTAGAGTGAGTTCAGAAAACCTCGCAAATGCTGTATGCATTGCTGAACATACTTAATATATCAAGACATTTAAAAAAGAAGATATCCGAAAGAAAGGGAAAGTAATAAGAACAAAAATAACCAGAATAAAATGAAACAGTATTTGCCAATCCTATATTCTGCATGCAAGCCACCCCTCCTTGGTTGGTTTTGGTTGGTTAGTTGGGTTTTTTTAAATCTTGCAATATTCTTAAACTATCAAATAAAATTCTGGAGTTTGAAGCTGACAGAGATAAAAATATCAGCACCAATATTACATGGAAGAGAAAAATTGCAAGGGAACATGGTGAATAAAAATATCACAACTTTTGTAGAGATGGAACTTTTATCCACTCAGCTACATTCTTTCAGTGGTAGCCAAGTAATACGGACGTTTTTAATTAACTACTGGCAGAGGAGAGCAGGACTGAAATCCCACTAAACAGTACATGAACCAAACTGAAGTGCATCCTAGTGCCTATATGGGACTTACAGAAGTCTTTGTCACCAGAATTCAAAGAGCATTATATAATAACTATAAATAAATTATTGTATAACCATTAACAACATGTCTTTTTATACAAAGATACAGAGACTAGTAGTTTGCCTTTACATAATGTGTGTATCATCTTCAGGGTGCCCTTATCAGTTTATCCATATCCTCAGAAGCCCTTCAAAAGTGTCTTTTATCTTGTACTGTGTTTACACATATATTTCAGCATAAATTGGTTGCATAAGCATGGTTAAATTCAGTTTCATGTGGAAAAATCCAAGTTAATCTTAGAAGACTTCTCTCTGGTACAGGAAGCAGTATCCAGGGCCGGGCTGATACTTCACCAGCCCGAGTTTCCAGAGTTTCGCTATGCAGAAACTCTGAGAAGTTTTTTTTCTGAAATTCTGTTTGTAAAGATCAGGTCAGGCCCACAACCCAGAAGAAAACTCACTTAAAAATAGAAGGTGCCATTCAGATTTCTCCTGTTTGGTAGAGAGGAACTGAGACCAGAACAGATGAAGTCAATGATCATCAGGATGATGTGGGAAGTGAGAGCCTATCTTACGAGACAACGTAGTGTGCAGCAGAATAATAAATCACATGAATAAGCATTGTGGGGCTTTGCCCCAAGGAGAGAGAACAGCCATTTACCTGAAAATGACCTTCCACTGCTTATTCCAGGGAACGTTTTGTATTTCACTCCTCCACCTCACGAGTACATGAAAGGCTGAATCAATTAATCAGACCTGCGCAGAGCTACTTTACTGATTAAACCTTGCTTTTACTATTGAACTTGGTCTGAAGAAACACGACCTCTTAATGAAGTTTAGCCATACCCTCAAACAAAACACACCCCCCCTTATTCTCCGTTTTTATTGTTTTAAAGCAGCGTTGAACTGCACACACGAAGAACACGGACACACCTTGCTGCTTAGCTTGTCCCCAAGTTGTACTAATGCAGGGTTCTACTTGTGTCCCCAAGCTGTACTAATGCAGGGTTCTACTTGTGTCCNGCGCAACGACACCCTCCTGAAAGCTCCGGGCATTTCCAAACAGGAACTTTGCAAGGAACTCCTGAGAACGTCTGAATTGATTCAGCACGCTGGAGAGACAGGAAGGTTTGAACTGAAATGCTGCTTCAGCGTGCAGGCACGGCTTGCTCGGAGCCAGGGAAGACACTGCAGGATGAGGGCACGGGTTCTGTGAAGCTGGGGGAAAGCCTCTTCCTCGAGAACTTGCTCCAACAGGCTGGAGATGGAAGAACCTGCCCAGAGGGAGGCAAACACCACTGAACGGCAGAATGAAAAGCGTGGTAACTTGTCCTCCAGGAATTCTGATGACTCGCTCTTCCCTAACTACCTTGCTGTCTGGAATTATGCCGACACCAGAGCAGCTCCATTTTACATTGAGAAAAACAGAAAGAGTTTGCCGAAAACACTTTTTTTTTCTCTGTGGCCAGCCTTGTCCTAAACAAATACCAAAATGTTTCTGATAGCTGTCCATTGCCATTCACGTGAAAGAAGAATGATCATCACCTTCATTATGACTTGTAAAATAGAAATGAAGCTGCAGAGAGAATCTTTGAAAATATATTAAGAACACAAACATTTTAAAAAATATGCATTAAGCTAAAATGGCTTGAATTCTGATATATATTCTTTTTCATAGGCTACCACCAATACAGAAGATTCCTTTCTGCCAAGAATCAAGTAGAAAAGGAGTCTCTACTTTCACCTAATTGTACAGTTAATATACAGCTAAAGGAACCTACAGCTGAGTCTTCATTTCATCTTCTATAAAAACTTCTAAATGAGTTTTCCTATTCTCCCAACAGTGTTTCAAAATTACAGAGGTATTTTAAACACTCTTCAGACTTGGAAATGTTAAGCAATGTCCCTAAAAATGGTTATCTCTATATTCTTCAGGTGGAAATAAAAAGTATTTTCCTCAATTGAGGACAGCCCAGTGGCTATTTTGAAGTTCAGTGGGGGGTGAAAGGAAGTAAGGATGATGTAAAAACACTTTTAGCGGCTGAATACTGTATATATTTCTATCAGAGATCAAAAATTAGAAGAAATCCATCTAGTACATATTGAATTATAAGATGTAAGTATCTGCTTTTGTGTCACTTCAGACCAATAATTGGTATTTTGATTCTTTAGTGATGAATATAATTCCTATAAATGCAGAACTCAGCAAAGCAAAAAATGCAGTCAGATTTAATTTGGTCATTACACCAGCTCTCCAACACCTGACAGAACTTTTTTTTCCTTCAGGAAAAGTATTACTTTAGTCTAGATCAATTACTATTTCTTTGAAAAGAAGAGAAATCTTCAAGAATACCTAAGCATTAAGTAATTTGACTGATGCTTAGTTATGGGCTATTAATGTGAGGGACCATTTTCTCAGAGGTTCAACAAAGTATAGTTGCTCATGCATCGGGAAACAATCTGATAGTCTATCATTAAATTCTTTTTCTCATAATGTATGAAGTTTCTGCAAATTATTACCTTGAATGCAGTAACAGACAGGTTTTGTGTGTGACAGCAGATCTGCATAATCCAGAGACATCACCAGGCCCTAACTCAGTAAAGCTAAGCTCCAAATGAACACTGATTTTATTAACATTGCATGTCTGCAGCATTTTATGAATGTTTTTAAAGAGATGTATTTCTTAGTTAGCTTGTGGAAAGTTATCTCACTTGTCTGTCTCTCACAACAAGGAAGTGGTCTTGATATTTATTCCTTTTAGTCTGATATTTCTATTATGAATTTCAGTAACGCAGTGATTTCCTACAATTATTTCATAAGAGACTAGTACTAATCCAATTGAAGTCAAAGGAATTATTTCCACGGACTCCCACTGACATTCATCCATGCCCTAAATTCTTAATAACCAACGGAGGAGCCTTTGTATAGCGCTGCAGGAATAGATTCAAAGAGTAAAATAATCTGCTTTCAGTATTTATTATATTAACAATTTGGCTCTGGCTTTCCTCATTGGATTAGTTTAAACACTAAAAGTACTGGCACTAAATTTCCTTGAAACATGAGGGTACCACTTCATGAAGAACCTAAAAGAGATTACAGTTTAGGAGGCTTCCTTCCTTCAAACCATTTTCATAAGATTTGTTCATAAATGCCAATGCCTATCAATTAGGTCTATACTGTAAGCATGCAGTATAATTTAAATAAGCAAACTGAAGTTGTGTTTTGCTTAGAAAGGGATCACTACAGCAGCTGGGCTGAGATTTTCTGGACTTTGTGTGAACCACTGCTATGGCAGCAACACTCTAACACTAATACACTGTGTCAGAAGTGCGAACTCTAAGAGATGATCACAGAGAGCACAACCCTAAAAAAATGTTCAGAAAGAACAAAAAAACCCACAAGACACATTTAAGGATTTGGTGAGTGAGCAAGGCAGACACTGTTTTAATAACACTGTATTTTTTTAGGATGCTTGCCAACCTACACGTGACACCTCTGTAGTAAGATGACTGTTTTCTTGTGGGCACCCTGGCAAGAATTAGCAACCATTCCGATGGCACTTACCTGTCAGCCAGCTGAGAGGAATGCACAAGCCACATGTAACGCCAGTCCAGAAAAAAGTCCCTCCCTCTTGTGTGGTAGATTAAAACCCTCAGCAGCTGAAGGGGGGAAAAGGAGCAGGGCAGGTGCAGGAGGAAACTGTTTAACTCTTAGGGCAGAACTACACAGGCTCACACATGAAGTGGCCCATGAAGCATCAAACGCAGAAGAAGCAGGGGAAGAGGGTGTCCTGCCCTGAGCACAGCTCGTACAGGCAGGAGGTGTGGAAGGGGGAAAGAAAGGTTATCCTGACAGGGTAAAAGGGGAAGGACGTTCATCCCCTCTCTTAGCTCTGGTTCAAAGGGGGAAGCTCTGAAGCCTAGGCTTGTCCTACCTCAGCACACGCTGCTTTTATCTATAAACAAAACCTCAGGTTGATGAATGAGACACAGTCATTATCAAATACACAGAGCCTGGAGCTGTCAGGGACCTGCAGAGGTCATTCAGTCCCTCCCTGAGCAGAAAGGCAGGAACAGCAGCTCCTGAGGGGCTTGTCTTGCCTGTTCTTCCAGGCTTCCACAGGACCCAGCCAAATCGAGGCAGATTACTCCAGTGCTCATTCATCCCTGCTGAACAGCCTAATCTCAAACTTAATGGAGAGCAGAACTGGTATTTACTCCATGAAAACCAAACTGTTTTGCACATTATATATTTGCACGAATTACTGGCTGGAGGCTGCTGTAGCAAAATTACAAAACTAGTGGTTGTGGATCAAGCAGAAGTTCCCACACTACTGCTGGAGGTAAAGGATATCGTCAAAACAGGGAAATGAGTGAGTGCAAGAGGAATTTAGAGCAGGGCTATGGAAACTGGGAACAGGCCTACTCTCAAACAGCAGGTGAGAAAGTCTGGCTTTTCACACCCCAGGACCTGGTGTCTAGTACACAGAAACAGCTACAAAGAAAAGTGGCTATCAACTTGCATGATGGAGATAACCCAGACAAAATCAGTATAATCTCCTTCCCAGACTTTCAGAGCTCAGTGCTGTATCAACTTTACCAGTGGAAGTTACTTAAAATGCAAACACATTTGTCCCAGCTTTCCCAGCTCAGCACACTTGAATAAAAATTCATCCAGTCCCAGAGCTAAAAAGTGAGCAAAGATTTTAATGGGCCTTTCAAATGAAACAGCTGCATATGCATCCCCATATAAAGAATCACCTTGAAAAACGATCAAACACTTGTAACACTACAGAGTAATTCCCCACAAAAGGTTTTGTTGTTTCTGATTGAAGTGTAAAGCGTTAGCAATGCAGGGTGAAAAAAGGTTCTCCGAGAAGAGATCATTACTTACTGTCTTAAGTTAATTACAAAAGATATAAAATACTGGCAGAGATTTCAGAAGATACTCTTCCTCTGTGCACTACTTGCACAGCAGCTTCTGCCAAGGTGGAGAAAGAAGAGACACAAAACAAGAGTAAACTGCATTCTCAAAAGAACAGAGGAGACATCCCGGGACTTCTAAAGCACTTTGCTAGAACCTAGAGAGACAGTGGCACAGAGAGATAATATCACATCCCCATAAACAGTCCCAAAGCAAGGGGCCTTTTATCACCAGGCTCCACAGAAAAAACTGTAGATACGATAAAGCCAAAACACCCCTCTGCCTAGGAAAAAAATATTTAGACCGTCTGGATTTTTCAAATAATCTGACTTGCAAATTTCCTACAAAAAATTCAAGATGGCGTTTCAATTCCTAAATTAAATCCCACAGAATTGATGTCTGGGATTGGGCTGCTTTTTCTCATTTGCATTCAGTTCTCCTGCCACAATGAAGAAGAGGATACAAAACAACAAAGCCAACAACAAAAATTGGTTTCTGCAGCAGTTCTGCTGAGGATTTTCTTTTCTTTTGTATTCCCTCCTGAAAGAACGTAATGTATGTGACATATGTAGAATTCTTGTAGAGGCATTTTGGTCTGAATAAACTCGGCTGTTTTAAGAAAAGTAGCAGCAAAATCAGTAAAAAATAGCAGACTCTACTAAGAGATGAAGCAAGAAGCTGCCACCTCCATGGACAAAGGCTATACTCCAAAAACACAGGTTCACAGTTAGGAAGTAAATATGTTATCTTTTAGAAGGTTAGGTAATATTTTGCTTTTTGTTGTTGAGGGTGGGGCAGCACAAGTAAGCAAACAGCCTGACAAGTCATTTTGCCCCACACAGGATAGGTGGATCATTCCCTGTCTGTGGCCTG
>VYZQ01063317.1:0-16407 GCA_013400655.1 Mystacornis crossleyi
AAAAAAAGAATAATTTCTAGGAGATGACAGAGCATGTTCTCCTGTGAGCCACACCCAGTCCCACCTTTACAAATCTCTGTTTAGGCAACACTATGATCTGACTTTTGAGACACTGTGGAGCTATAACAGTACACAAACTTGAAAAGGAGGTTTAAACTGCTCTTCTTGGACAAATAGTTTCAGTTCAAATTTATCGCCAGGAATAGTCAGATTCAGCAGCATCTGTATTGTTAGGCAAGCCTAGACAAGGCAAGCTTTTCTGCTGGGAATTGCACAATAGGCCCATATCAGTTATCTCTGAGAACAGGTCAGAAACACAGCCATCAGGATCTGCTTAAAAACTGTCAGCCATTTGGGCAGGATGATGGTCCAGAGAATCTCCTGTGAGCCAGAGAGAGGTGTGAAAATGAAAGAACAATTTGTAGTCATCACTCCATCATCAACTTCAAAGCCATCCAGCAACTCCGTAAGGTTGCTTGAGTCAATTCATTCTTAAACTTTACATCTGAACCATAAAAGCAGATTTTCTGTCCTGGGACTGTTGAACTTTTAAGATACTGCTATTTGTACCAGTAAATCACTTATTTAAATCTCTACTGCTCATCAGCCTTTATGAGTAATACAAGATCTTCACAGAAATGAGTTGATGATGATGCTCTGGCATTATGAACTGAAGCCAATGATAAAATCACATTCATCATATGTAGGAGACAGGAGGATTTAGATATGCACTCCACCTCAGTCTGTCCTTGCAGCAGCTTAGTTTTAACTAATTTCTTCTGGGTGCTGAGGATTTTCAACAAGACATTTAAAGAAATATTAACAGCCTATCACAAGCCTATAAAATTGCTGCATCTCTTACGCACGTATTTTGAAAGATATTTCATCTTTCTCACAAATCCCAAGCAAACAAGTAACACTAGCTCAACTTCTCAGCTGTGTCAAGTAATTTTTAAGAACAAATCAAACATGATAACCCCCAAAGAAAACGACTTCAATCATGTTACACTGCATTTCTAACAAGTATGGGGCAGAAGAACTATCTGCAGTACTAAAATTACAGATGGATGAACAAAGTGTTTCTGCATTTGTAGAGAACAGATTCCACGTAAAGAAACCAGTTTTCAGACCTCATCACAACTAGAATATAAAGGGGAAAAATTTGCTCAGAGAACTGCGGTGAAGAAAAGTAATCTAAAGGGCAACTCCTTCCTTTGCCATGTAATAAATGGAACATATCTTCAGGGACTGGAAACAAGCATCCCTGCCTATTAAAATCTTTCCCTAAGTTACGGCTAACTAGAAGTCTAACAGCTAACCCAGACCCCAAATCCTGGGCAGGGGAAAGAGTAATGTCTAAGAGATGGGGACCCATGGTACTACCAAAAGCAATCCCTCACTGCCACACTTGGGAGTGCGCTTATGTTCTGTTCAGACACTGAAATGACCTATGGAATCCAATCAGTTCGAGATGCTACAGGGTGAGGGGGGTACACACCATGCATTTGGAATTTCCACAGTTCACCGTAGCCATTATAACAACTGCTCACTCAAAGAACCCATTTAGTCACAAAAAGTTATCGATATCCAGGTCAGTGTGTGTTATGTGTGAGAGAGGAGAGGAACGTGAGGTGCACCAGCACATGGTCTAAGAACATCCAAATTAACGAGTCTGGAACTCGCTGCTATCTGATAATTCTGGGTGTCACCATGCAGTGCTGCTCAATCACAGACGTGTCTTGCTATCCACACAATCAAAATATTTTACAGAACCCACACGGTGCTGAAGTGCTACCAAACAACTGAATAAAGCACGGACAGAGGTGAACCAGCCACATAACCCTTTCAGCATCTAAGCTCCTAGCTGACACAGAACTACAACAGTGTTTCCCCCCCTCTCTCAGCCCAAAAAAGCTAATTTAATGCATTTCTCATGTTCCTCATGTTTGCCCTTCTCTACATCAGTCAAGCAACACCACTTGCAATAATTAGTAAAAACTATTATTATGACACATAAAATTTACTTGTTGCAGTTAAAATTTCAGATTCCCCCAAAGCATTTTGTAGTTCCAGGAATTTTCTTTTTTAAAACAAATATTTTCATTACATATGCTCACAAAAATCATACAGCAAAAACTTACTAACAGAATGAGGGTAAAATGTGGCTTTGCATGAGATCATATACTACAAAACCTAGGGGTTTTTTTTAATGAATAAACTGGAACATTCAAGAGTATGACACAAACCAAAATACAAGTAATAGACATGATCTAAACACAACTTGACTGGAACATGTTTGTTTAATTCTCGAAAATTCAGCTTATGCTTAAATCAGTCAGCCCTCACCTCATACAAGTATTTCAAAACAGGTGAGTGAAACCCAGTGGGAGGGGGCTGATCATGTTAATAATAGACAACAAATCGACTACAGTTAAATTTTTTTTTCAAGCTCTGACTACTTAAATAGAGTAGTATGTGCTTTTTATTTTTGGGAGAGCGGGGGGAAGGGAGCAGGAGGACCTCTGGGAAGAATGCTAACCTTATGAATTCTTCCTCTGGAATTTTAATTGGTAAATCTATAAGTAAAAACGTACCCAGCTGCAGGGAGCTGCTCCCCAGCCCCACCACAATCACAGAACCCCAGAGCCGTGTGCTCAAGCCTGAAAACAGAACATTACCCTCAGATGGTGCCCAGCCACACCTGAGCTGAGGAGGAGACTCCGACAGCAGAAGTTGGATTACGCTCTTCCCGATTTGCGAAGCCAGAGTGCCTCTGGAAGACACGCTTATCTCAACATCTATTCTTTTTATTGCTTCTCTTATGAGACATTTCCTACTCGTTTTTGCAATAAATTTAGCTACACAACAACCTTGAGCTCTATTTTTATATACAGCATTGTTCAAAGAGCTTCCGAAAATTGTATTAGGAAAGAGAGAAAGGCCTTTGAACAATTAAGACAAGCTTCATACCAGAAATGTAATCTCAACACTAGCTAGCTTCTTTTTTCCCTTTTTGGAAAAATCTCCACATGGGGATCTGAGACAGATGAAAGCAAGAGATTTAAAAAACAAAACAAAACAAACAAAAAAATCCCCCACCATTTTATACATCAGAACCAACAGAGAAGACCATACTCTGCATGACACTTTTTAACCTGCAACCAAAGATCTTTCCAAATGCACGTTGAATAACTTACAGCTCAAAAAGAAAGTAAAAATAAAGCTCACAAAGTTTAACAGCAGATTTGAAACACAGGTTACGACTTCCACATAATATATCTATTCTTATTGACCAGCACGCAAGGTCTACAATGTATTACGGTCACTACAGTTTCCCATCTGACTTGCAAGCAGGTTTCAATGTAGCAATTAATGTACCGTATTTAAATATAATTGAAAGAAACGTTTTTATATGCACTCATACAGTAACATGGTTTCTAGGATCACTCTATATTCAGAAGTCCTGTAAAACCCAACATTCTGAATATTTATATATATTTATATATCACTATATTTCTGCCTTGAAGAGAATTGTGTCTCTGAAGTACATTACTTTTTTTTTTTTCCCTAAACACTGAGAGGATATTCCCTAACAGGCACGTGGGAAGTTATATCTAGTTTTAACATGCAGAACGCAAGCGATCTCGCTTAGCTTGTGATTTAAAGTCACTTCAGTTTCCACACACGAAGAACAACGGCAAAGCAAACTTCCAGCGCCTGCAGCCCCCGCCTCTCCCTTCGGCGAGACCCCGCACACCGGGGACCCTCCTTTCGCCCACCACCACCCACACCTGAACGCCGCGGTCCAGCTCCCACCCCCGGGGAAGGAGAAAGGAGTTCCCCGCGACAAGGAAGTCGCAGACACACGTGCTAGGGGTACTTTTATCCACGCGGGGTTCCGAGAAACCTCCGAGGAACTTCCCCCTCGGCGAGAAGAGGGGGGGGAGCAGGCAGCACCCGCGGCGCTCCCCCCCCGCGCCCCACAGGTGCGCCCCTTCCTTCCTTCCTTCCCCAGCCCCGCGCACGGGGCACAGCGCGGCTCCGCGGGCCGGGCGCTCCCGCGGGCTGCGCTCCGCACTCACCCGAGCCCGNATATACAGATGTATTTCCATGTATAAGCTGGAAGCGGCTGGCAAAGCAAAGGCTGCTGGTGAGCGATGTGCCGGCACTGCTCTGAAAAACTTCTGCGCGCTGCGGATGACACGAGTCAATAAAAAACCGGAATTACTGAAAGGCATTATTGAGCGATTAGCAATTAACAGCCCCCCGTGCCAGAAAAGGCTCCCGCAAGAAAAACGCGCCTGTGCTAATTAACGCTTTACGTTTTAATTGCGAGGGATTGCTGCGAGAAGAGACGAATAGTGTATAAAAACAGGCTCATCCAGAAGCAATGCTGAAAACCTCACCTGCCCACAAACCCGGACGGAACACAGGCCAACACCTCGGAGCGCCTGCCTGAGATGCCACCGCGCCACGCTGCATCCCCGTCTTCCTGCCCTGGAGAAACACGTGTGGCCGCGAACATCACACGGGTGCAGCAAACGCCGTCCAAGGCACAGCCGGAACAACGGCCAGGCTGCCTGCCACTGACAAGCCCTGCCAATCCCAATTTATGGGCAGGAAACGTATGCCAGGACAAACCAGCCGAGATGACTCAAGTCGCCTCTCCCCCACCCTCCTGTTCCACAGAACAACAGCCCTCTTTAGCAGCGGGGAGTAGGATCTCTTGGAGGAATGACTCAAAGTTGCTCTCCGGGGTAGGGGAAAAACCCCCACAGAACAGAAAACCCCCCCCCCCCCCCCCCCTCTTTTTCACATTGTATTAATTCAACGCACAACAACTGTCTTGAGGTAATGAATACAGTAAAGAGAAATCTAGTTGGACCACAAGATAAGTTTACTGAGGTCAAACCCAAGGGAAAACTAATCTAACCACATTTTCAAATTGTTTGGACTATTCCATAGACCAATAAAACCATAAAATGACAAAAACATCCTATCCTAGAATAGCATGAGGATAACAAAAAATGTTATGTTTAATTAAAGGCAGATGACTTAATAAAAATTTCACACTGTGTACATACAGAACTCAGTATCAGTTTTTCATCTACTGTATTTTTTTAAAAGAAAATGATCACATGTTTTAAGCTTTTGGGGGTATTTTTTATCTTTGATTAAAGTGATTTGATTAGAATAAAGAGATCAGAATACTTTATAAATCTTGTTTATGACCATTAAGCCAGTAAGTGATTTTAAATAACAGACAGATTAGTTTATGGAGAATTACATGTTCCATCTTCTTAGCAGACAGTGAATAAATCTCTCTTAAAATAGCCATGGGTTTTCTACTAACATAAAAATGGGAGATGCTCTGTCCACCTTCACTGGAACTTTAATGATAGATAGCAGAATTGAAGCCAAGACCTAAGATAACAGGTGGAGCTGCAGAAATTAGGAACTGGAAAGCAAACCAGCCAGCACCTCCCTGAGGACTTTATAAACGTGACTGTATCCCCATCTTGAAAAAAGTTCCAGCTTCCCCACAGCTCCTGCAATTTAAAGGTTGTTCCAGAAGTCACTTCTGATGGTTTGGACTTTCTGTTTTTTTCAAAATTTCCATCTTAAACTTATTCAGGGCCAGCTGCTGGCACAACATGAAG
The DNA here is from genome assembly GCA_013400655.1 of Mystacornis crossleyi. Classification (NCBI taxonomy): domain Eukaryota; kingdom Metazoa; phylum Chordata; class Aves; order Passeriformes; family Timaliidae; genus Mystacornis; species Mystacornis crossleyi. The sequence goes on from VYZQ01063317.1 coordinate 5,661, forward strand.
TGATCTGCATTGTCCTCTCTTTGCTAGAACAGTGCTTTTCCTTTTCCTGTCCTGTACCACAAATGCCCCCATTCTTCCATTCTGCAGCTCGCTGGTAGGCAGCAGTCATATCTGCCTTTGATGAGATATTTTATGTTAACGATTTTATCACACTCCATCTCTTGAGTTCTTCCCAAAGCATTTATTATGAGGTTCTTCATGAAAATAATTTAGATTAAAACAATCAGTTCTTTTTGAATGGAAACCGTGACTCAGATGAGCCAAACACAATATTCCACCAAAGTATTCTATGTATAGCATTTGTGTGAATTCGTGTGGCTGAAGCCAGCCAAATAACATAAGTACTCCATAATGGAAAAGCTGATTAACCATTATAAATACTTCAGAAGTACATTTTAAGGTAAATCCTCTTAATATCCCTGTGAAATGGTAGTCTTTACTCTCCTTTAGGAAATGAGAGGCCAGGAATACTTAAAATGTCTTGACCAACATCACAGAAGTTTCCATCAGGAAGTGAGCTGCACCTAAGGAGCTCTGGGCTCCCTGGCCCACGCCACATCTCCTGGAGCACACTGTGCATCTCATTCCAGCCTAGTGCTGAGCTGGATCACCTACAGTCACCTTCTATGTGGCAAAAACCTAACACTGAAAAATTATAGCAGCTGCTCTCTAATGGGGTAAGATAGCGCTTTCATCATTGTCATTGTTGAGAAATGCTCTTTTTGGTAAAGTCAGTATAATTGTTGGTGGTGGCATTTTAGGGTGGGTTTTTTTGAGGGATTAGGGTCAGAGGCTGAGACTTTTGTCCTGCTGCAGAATGGAAATGCAGAAAGGTGCATCACTGAATTGCTGGCAGTGATGGTCTAACTTCAGCTGCTTGGCCATTCAGACATGACTGAAGCTCATCTGGATTCCCTCTGTTGTGTTCTCTGGAGTACTTTTAACTCGGAAACCCAACTGGAGCAGGAAGGCAGAGAATGAGGAACGTGAGAGGGAAGGCACTATTTTATTCACCCCACTCTGTGCACCCTCACAGACAAAACCTCCCACCTATTCTCCTGTGTTTTCCTCTGCTGACCATTTCCTCAGGAGACCTGTTATTGTTCGGGCAGAGACTGTTTCCTACCGTAGTCAGCAGTATTGTCCTCTCCAAAATATCTTTCCCTTCTGAGTTTCTCACCTTTGTGTCTTGATCCAAATGTGAGGGGTAAATTGCCTGATTGCTTTTGAGATGCTCGTCATTGGTATTGGACACAGGGGCAGGACAACACCGGTACTGGACACTGGTCACTGGTACTGGACACTGGGGCCATCCAGCTGACAACACAGGTGAGAAGGACTGCTCCTGTCAAGCTTTCAGCACTCCACAGCGCTGCCAAAGGCCACCACCCACCACACCTTAGGTTCGCCTGTTCCCCAGGGAGTTAGACAGCCCAAGCTAGACAGTTCCCATCTTTCATCAAGCCATGAGGAAGGAGAGGGAGAGGAAAAAGCCACAAAAAGATCACATGTGCAAAACCACTTGTCACTCTAGGTCAGGTTTATTCACAACCGCACTTTGTGACCAGGACTGAAGATGTGGAAGTCATCTCAGGACTGGGGAGAAAAGCAGATGCTCCAACTCTCATGTTTCCCTGAGGAAGGGAGCGAGCTCCCCAGTAAACTGACACCACCCTCAATGCTAATTGCACTGAAGGCCCTCCTCTGCCGGAGGGGAAGGGCCCAGCCCACGGGGAAGCTCCCAGCATCACCGGGACGTGTGAACCAGGCAAAGTCACAGACCACGGACGGGTGTGAATGCACATATCATTTCCTTATAGCTCCATGCAGAAGGAGACGATGTTAGAGAGAAGAGGAAGAAATGAATTTTCTCTTTTCTCCCCTACAGATCCCCTTCCCTGTCGATATTATTGAAAAAGTAAAGCTTGTAAGAAGAGATATAAAGAAACAGGCATCATTGAACTAGAAAGTGAGCAAGTCCATCTTTTTTTTTTTTTCCTTTGGGTAAAAAAGTGATCTAGGCTCTGAAAACCTTTTCATTAAAGAAAAAAAAAAAGGCAAACAAAACACACAAACAAAGAAACAAACAAAAAAAACCAAACCCCTGAAACTCAATCCTCTTTGATATTTACCCTTAAGGTATCCCCTATTTGTCTCTTTTAGTGAAAGTGAAAGGGCTGTATTAGCATGCTTGGCTGAAAATGCACTTTTCCCCAGCAGCTTATGCAAGTTATGGTACCTGCTGAGACTGATTCTCAGCATCAGTGCGCAGGAAGCTCCTCCGTGCTCAGTGTTACATACATAACACACGTCACTTTTCAGAGGCACTGAGCTGCTCCTAATTTCCACTGGGATTGTTGGACTGCAACACCTCTACGTGCCAGCTCTCTGTAAACATCTCTTTTTCATGTATAAAACATCTCCTTTGAATGCTTGCAGTGTCTGATCACAGAACCTGAGCTGTACTCAGCATTCAGCTCTCAGGGAACACGGCTCGTCAGATACAATGATGGGCAGAACTGTAACATTTGTGTTTCCAGCGGTGGGTGAAGACAGGAGGTTCCCTCCACCCATCCACCGCGGAACCTGGCACAAGCTTGTAGGAAACACAGAACACTGCTACACATTTGTGTAATGAAAGCACTGCAGCTTTCATCTCTTCTTGGGGAAAAGCTTGTAAAGGACACAAAATTAAGACTAATTAAGAAGGAAAAAATAATATTAAAGGAAGGTCTTCTGGTATTCCACTTCAACAAAAAATCCCTATACACGGTTTTCTAAAGGATTTTTTTTTTTGGAAGATTGACTCACAAAGACAAGAACCTGCCCAATTTTAGCATCGCCTGCTGCAGCTCTGCTGAACTGCTAAAAGCAAGCACAACTCAAGATCAATGCAGTGGAGTTGTCTGCTAAAGTAACAAGAAAACCAGAGTACTGCTGCAGCCTCCACGGCACTTGTGAAAAGCAAGTCTTGTTAGACTCATATCAACGTAAGCAAAACGGCAGCTCGAAGAAGGATTTCATTTGCTCCGTTTCTAAATCAACTTTTTCAGACTATAGTGACATAAATATACAGTGGGTGAGGGTGGGGGAGGTTTGGGTGGGAGAAGGGGAGGATGGAGGAGGACAGGGTTTTATGCCAAGAGCTGAATCATAACCATGTGAGTAATTTTGCCTTTTTTTTTTTGGTAAGGGTATGAATCAAANATGAATCAAATTAAATTTGTTTTGCTGTGGGTGAAGGAAGAGAGAATATAATAGCATGAATCAGAGCTATCATCAAATATGTGGCACAGACTAAAAATTAATTACAATTACTGCCTTCTTGTAAAAAGTTTCTGCGGTAAGATGGAGCAATTTTATTAATCGATATAATCCATTTTAAAAATTCACAGGAATTAAAACCTTTCAATTACTTTTCTCTTCCTTTTAATTTTTTTCCTAGAGTAATGAGAAGATGAGCATCTTTGAACATAATCTTTATCTGTTAGATATCCTTTTGCTCCAGTGGTGAAAGAACCGCTGCTAATAATGAAAATTAGATAGACCACATGTAGTTTCTTCAGTCAGAACTAGCTCGAGGATGCAAATCCAGGGAATACATGATTTACCACTTTAGCACAGCTGCTTTATTAGGCATTCTAATAAAGACAACTTACTTAGTGGATAAGCCGAACAGAAAAACACTCAATATCCCTTTGCCTTTTCCTGTAAGAATGAGATAAGGTCACGGAAAAATGAGTGCTGAACACTGGGGTTTTTACACTTTGGAATAGTCATTTAAATATGAGATATTGGGAAAATCAGAAGGGACTTAGAACATAAAACCTCTTTTAAAGAGGCCAACATAAATACTTGGGAACAAACACGTGCATTATTAATTACTAGTTACACAGATAACCAAGCATGTATGTATTTTTGTACTAGTAAGGAATCATTGATTTTGATAACCAAAAAGTTAGTGAGTCTTTGCCTCCAAGTTTCTAGCATGTAGAAAATGGTGTTTAATTCCACAAATAAAGCTACAGCAAGGCATCATTTGGAATCAATTCCTCCCCCTAAACAACTCCAGATCTTTCCCACAGTAATTCCCTTGCACGTGCCCAGTAAAACTCTCTGTATAAAGGATTGGTACACAGCATGTTCAGGAATTGAGCTGAACCACGAGCCTTAAGGACGTGATTCCCAGACAGACAGAAAACTTCTGTCGAGACCACTGCAGCTGCTGTGACTTTCCAGTGGCGTATGTGGGGGCAGGAAGAAAATGGAAGACAATTCCCTCAACCAGTCTGGAAGACCCCCTTTGTCCCTCTCAAACACAAAGTTGCTGGCCCAACAATCTCCCTGTTACCTCGTGGAGGTTGTTCCTCCTTTTTTATCTGCATCACTCAGTACCCAGGTTCACCCAAGCCTCTGTCAGGTGCCAGGTAGGACAAAAACCCAGCCAATTTTGCAGTGCTTGGTGAAAGGCAGATTCAACACATCCCATGTGGATTATCCCAGCCTTACAGCATCTCACAGTCTCACCTCACATGCAGGACATGTCAGGGGGAAGAAAGTAACTCAGAAGACCTCTTTGCAATAAAACATTTGGGACTGAAGGATTACTAGACAACAACATCCACTGGAGTCACTCTGTAAAACACAGCAACTGAAACTCCCCAAAAAACCTTAAAAATCCCTCAAAACACAGCAACAGAAATTCCCCTGCAAAGAGATCAGTGCCACTGTGGCAACCAGTATTTTGAGACAGCTTACTGGTGTGGTGGCACAATAAGAACACAAAAATCTTTTTCTTTGTATTTACAACCTCAGGGAAGGTGAATTCCCCCTCACTTTCCGCAAGACAAAAATTACTGATGTTCCCTAATTTTACTTGCAATGAAGAATAAGCTCCAAGTAGAAATAAAATGCAAGTTGCCAGAAGTTAACCAGAGGAGATGCTTAATATCTCTTCCTGAAGGATAAACCAGCATTTTTACCATAGCTGTGGTCATCTTTATTTATTACACAACAGATTACCGCAGGCCGTGGGTTGTTGGGCTTTTTTACATTTCTGGTTAAATTATTTCTCAACTACTGTGTAGAAACCAAACTTCTCAAATGTCCCTCCTCCTTATTTTGGCATACAATGGCAGAGCTTAGTAGGGACTTTTAACTGTCCTGTAAATGATATACATCACTTGGTAAAGTTAATTCCCAGCTTTCCATAGCAAATAGCTGCCATTTCTTGCAGCTGTTAGAAAGCTACAGAAAGGAAAAGAACATTTTTCTTTGGCAAAAAAATATTGTATACCAATATTGATCAGAGCAGTAATGTCCCCAGCCACTAAACAGAAAAGCTCTTACACGTCAGTCCCCGATATTAATCATGCTTTGAATATTATTATTATTGTATGCAATATAATTTTGTATAATTTAGCTATGAGGTTTTTAAGTAGTTGCCAGAACACAACTTTTCTACCAGCTCTTCTCAACTGTCTCAATGACAAATTTAAAAGAGAGCCTTCTGTCTAGCCACTTGGCTACAAAGTCATATCAAAGGTAGAGAGTAATTTTTATCTAAGTACAGAAAATAATATACTTATGCACTTAGCAAAATCATTAGGAATTTATCTAAACACCACAGATTTTGGTAGAAGACCTCCTGTAAACTCAATGGCTTTAAATTAGTACACACATTACAGATACTTATTTACTTTACTGGTTTAAGAAATATTTCTGAAAGTAGCCTTTGAAAACTGAAATTCTATTTTGCTTCCAAAAAAGTCATACATCCTTCACATTTTCAGAATTACTGAAACAGTTCAAGAAAAGATGATGGGAAATTCCATTTGAAAATGCCAACACTTGCAAATACAATTTGCAGCATGGGATGGGAACATGATCAAAAACGAAGACCAAATACTTCTCCAAAATTACACCTTTTGTTTCTCCAAACCTATGAAGAAAAACTATAGGAAGGGGGAGTTTGGGATGTGAGGAAATGGCAGCTGTAGTCAGGAACATAACACACCACTCATAATAAAATACAGATCTTTTTTCCTTCAAAATTCACAGGCACAGTGTGGCCTTGGGTACAAACTATTGCTTGCCCTCCAGTGCATTTTTTATTCCTGCCCTGTTAAATTTATAAAGGCAGTCCAGGATTATGAGTTTTGGTGAGTTCATAATGGATGCACATGTGAGCTTTTAAATTAGCCTGTGATTCCTGAAACCCATTATCTGGAATTTGTTTCGAGGCATGTTCCAGGAGAGAGAAGTCTTAGCACAGACAATTCTGATCTTGCACCTTTTACAGAGCTAACAGGAGGCATGTGATTTGCATGGATTAGTGAAGCCACTGTGGGCTGATTCATGTGCCTGCAACGGCTTCTGCACCCCAGAACTGCATCCAGAGGAGGGTCAAAATACTAATAAATGCAAAATTAATTTCACACCTCCTAAATTACAAGGCAAGTCTTATCAGTGCTAGACTGTGAGCTTCTTGGGGCAGAGACAGCCTTGTCTGTCTCTCTTGCAGAGCATTAATCATGCTGCGGGTGCTCACGGCTAATAAGACGCACGTAAATCTATTCTGATGTGGTTTTTTGCCACTTCAGACTCGAGAAGAGTCACACACACACAGACATAATCTTACCTCTCTACCTAACGATACACTAATGCGCCTAATTGAAAAAACAAGTCTTGATAGGAACAGAAAGGCTTTGTTTTTGTTTATGCCACCCAGACAGAGTCTGTGGCTATACAATGCAAATAGTTGGCAAAACCTAAACCGCAAGTATGCAGCAGCGCTGTGAGTAATAAAGATAATGTTTGTATTTTGTTTATGAAGAGCCCTAACCAAACACTAAAGCAAGCGTACCGAAACCAAACAACACTCAGATCTTTAGAAAGACTTCAGAGGATCCAAATCATATAATTTAATCACTTTGTTCTTTAACAATCTAAACATCACTTAAAATTTACAAGCAGTAATTCTGCATAAGTTCTCTGAGCTGAAAAATGGGATGTAGCCAGTTGCCTTTTTCTACTCCAACTATTAAAGTTCAAACAAATCAAGCTCTATTACTGAGGGAAAAATAAAAACACCTTACAAAATTCCCTTGCCCCTAAGGTTGAGAAACGCTGTATTGCTCAGCCAACATGGAATTCCTCCATCTCTGCAGTCATGTGAAAGTATCTCATAGTTACTTCACTGTGCTGAATAATCTCCATACAACTTTGACAACACACCTTCACTTCTGTGTGGAGTGCATGGGTAAGAAATGTATTCTATACTTCTCAAAAAAAAAAAAAAAAAGAAAAAAGAAAAAGAAAAAAAAAGAAAGAATAGATGCTGAGGTAAGACTTTTTGCTAAAAGATAAAAGACAGATGGAAAGCCAAGGATCCAACTGGTTCCTCCCCACAGGGTGCACCAGAGGCAGCCTGGACAGCTGTGCATGACTGTCCCTGAAAGATGTTGAGCAGAACTGCCCACACATACCTTAAAAAGCAGAGTCTGGTCTGTAATACCACTCTCTCCAACCCCTGTGTGTGACACAAGAAATCAAAAGAGCCGGAACAATCATCCCTGCAGCTGCCCCACAAAATGTGGGGAACCTGGCTTGGAGAACTCCCACTAAGACTTCACCTAGAAGTGAGATGTAGAACACAGCAACAGTCAGCTCCTCCCGCACAGAGCTTGGACACTTTGCTTCCTAACCCATGGTTCTGATTTTCCACGTGCAGCCCAGACCCCTCTGCAGATGCTGCCAAGCAAGATTCACAGCCAGGGCTGCCAGGTGGCCCAGACCCGCCCAGCAATCAGGTGCCAAAGCAGGGACAGTGCTGACCTCCTGCTACCTGCCTGAAAGGCCAGGTCTGTGTACATCACCCCATTTTATACCACGGCTGCTATGACATGACTGCTGCCAAAAGTCTGCTTGGGCAGAACCTTTCTCTAGCAAAAAATGACCACAAATGACATCTTGAAGAGCTACTCCACACAAATGTGGAGAAGATCAACAGAAACATTCATTTCCAAACATAAAGCACTCCAGCAATATTAAATCTTCTGCTCTAAGCCAGCTACCTTGTCCTAAGGAAAATCTTCGGGAGATCTGGCTAGTAAAGACTTGGAGAAAGAGCAGAGATTGCCTTACCCTCATATTATCCACACTGCAATCACCACTGTATGAGAGGCTGTGTTGGCTGGGTCTTCGCTTAGAGGGTTTCTCAGGGAGAGCCTTGGCAAATGTGGCACTGGGAGATAACACCCCTTGTCTGATTATCACCCCCACACGCTCAGGGACAATTGTGAAACACTCCTATGGAAATCCTATCATCCTGTAGCTGGAGAGGAAGGACCGGCATGGGATGTGTGTGTGCGTGTGTAGGAGGGAGCATCAACAGCAGAGCAGCAACTAAAGGAAAAAAAAAAACCAAACCAAAAAAAACCCAAACCAATGAAAACAAACCCACCCAGAAAAAGAAAGCTCCAGGAGTAGTTAACAGGTTCACAAGGATGATTTCCTTGCTTCTATACTTCTAACATTTCCTTTCTCTTATGCACCAACCTGCTTTTTAAAGGGAGCCACGTCATAGCCATTACTGCAGTCAAATGGGCAAAACTAAATAATTCCATAAGCCACTGGGAACTCTGCACAGTCTTTGTAGTGTTTGTCTGGCCAGTACTCCCAAAAGTGGCACCTTAGTAACTCACCAAAGCTCTCTGAGCTTCCTGTTTGCCCAACAGCCTAAAGATCCCATTCCCAGATCTCCACTGGGAAAACACGCGTGAGCAGCTACAAAACCCCTCCAACAGCAGGCAAGAAGTGACCAGCACATCTTCTTGCCTTCATGTCACAGACATCATCAGCGCTGTTAATGAATGTCCTTTGCCTCCAGCACCCAAATTGCTCCATTTCACAAGGAGAATCCCTCAGTTAAACCCTTCCCAAAGCCAAAGTGTCCCTGCACACAGAGTATCAGCAGTCCCAGGGCACGCTGGCTGCACGTGCAGAACCTACACACGAGGAAAGGTGGCACATTTAGGTATTCCTGGAGCTCTGCTTGCACCCTCCTGCCCCACAGCAGTCCTCCCGTGACACAGATGCAGTGAAGTTTGGCAGGATTATTATACCCCGTGCCCAGGAATCTTTTGCTTTCCTGCAGGCTCCGAGTGTCCTGCAGTTAAGCCAGGACAGCAAACCACTTAGACGTTCCACAATTAAATGTTCTGGGAAGCAGGTTAGATTAAAAATACACTGTAACAAACATCTTAAAATACGTCTGCTCAGTCAAGTCTGAAAGGCAAGTGATGCTGGTACACTAAAGTAATCCTGTTTATAGGGTAGCTTAAAAGTACCTGATTTGTTGCTGTTTAGCAATGTGTCTAGAGATAATCAAGGACTCTTAACCTCTCCTACGGTCTGGAGACTGCACAATATCATTCTCAGAGAAATACTCGTTCACTTTTGGGTATCTTGTTCGAAGTATGAATGGTTAGGTTATTTTCTCATCTTAATAAATGATGTAAAACCTCCGGACATATGGTAGCGTTTGAATGCTTTTAGGCAAGCAGTGATAACTTTCAAATGTTACTTCCCCTCCTCCTCCTCCACTACATGAAACAAATATACTGGAACCCATTTAAATCTTAGTGACAAACACATTTAAGAGAGACTAATTTCAGTTAAAGTTTCCAAATGTCAGATGTACATGTTAAATAATTACACTAAAAAAATAAAGAGCAGATGAATTCTCATTCTCATCACTGGTTGAAAAAGTGCCTATATATTTCCAACGAGGATTGCACAACTTTATGAGAAAATGCTTGTGCCTAAACGAGCAAGGAATAAACAAGCGTCAGCTCATACTTACAGGGACATCTGACAAGTATCATTCATGCTAACTCAACAGCTACCAGATTAGAGGATTGCTGCTGTCTCTTTCAGTTTTTTAAGTATCAATCCACAACTGCTTCACTTTTTCTAGTTTCAGATACATAGCAGAGTTCAGTTTTTGAATAGTGGTTACAAACTGTCTGTGGACTAAGGGCTGCATTTCTCAGATGCGGAAAGCCACAAAGTTCTTAAATGAAGGTATGGCATCGCACACATCAAGGTACTTAATTAGGAGGAAAAGTCATCTCCAGGAAGGACATGGACCTGCTGGAATGAGTCCAGAAGAGGCCATGAAGATGGTTCTGAGGATGGAGCACCTCTCCTCTGAGGAAAGGCAAAGAGAAATGGGATTGTTCAGCCTGGAAAAGAGAAGACTTTGAGGTGATCCAGTTATGGCATTTCAGTACCTGAAGGGAGCTACAAGAAAGATGGAGAGGGACTTTTTACAAGAGCCTAGAGTGACAGGAGAAGGAGGAATGGCTTCAAACTGAAAGAGAGTAGCGTTAAGATCTGATATTAGGAAGAAATTCTTGGCTGTGAGGGTTGTGAGGCCCCGGCACAGGTTGCCCAGAGAAGTTGTGGATGGCCTGGAGGTATTCAAAGCCAGGCTGGATGGGGCTCTGAGCAACCTGGTTTAGTGGAACCCTTGTCCATAGCAGGGGATGTTGGAACTAGATGATCTTTAAGGTCCCTTCCAGTCAAGCCCTTTCTATGAGTCTGTGATTCTAAGACTTTGCCTGCTGTCTTCTTTGGAAAAACAAAGGTGTGTTTCCCCAGCAGCTTTTCGCATTTACCAGATTCTCTCCTGTTATTGAGAAACACGCGTGTCCTCCCCAAAGTGCGCAGCAGAGTCGCACTG
>VYZQ01063317.1:28614-42075 GCA_013400655.1 Mystacornis crossleyi
CAAGAGTAGTGAAGGAAAACAGAATGGTGATTTCCAACTTCTTTATTGTAAAGAAGTACCTCAGAGGAGGCGTCTCACCACAGCTACACGATCACAGAATAGTTAAGGTTGGAAAAAAACCTCTGGAGGTCATCTGGTCCAACCTCCATGCTCAAACAGGGGCACCTGCAGGCCAGTGCCCAGGACCACCTTCAGAGAGCTTTTGAACACCTCCAAGGATGGAGACTCCACAACCTCTCTGGGCAACCTGTGCCAGCACTCCGTCACCCTCACAGTGAAAAAGTGATTCATACGGAATCACTAGCGTTCATTCGGAGCCTCCTGTGCTTCAGTTTGGGGCCACTGTCGCTGCATCCATCACTGGGCACCACTGAGAAGAGGCTGGCTCTGTCCTCTTTGTCACAGCCCTTCAGGTGTTTGAACACATTTATGATCCCTCCTCTGAGCCCTGTCTTGTCCAGGCAGAACAGTCCCAGCTCTCAGCCTCTGCTCACAGGAGAGATGTTCCAGACCCTTCATCATCTTTGTGTCCCTTCACTTGACTGTCTCCAGTAGCCTCATCACTCTTTTACTGGGGAGTCCAAAACAGGACCCAGCGCTCCAGATGTGCCTCATCAGGGCTGAGCAGAGAGCACCAAGGATCCCCTCCCTTCACCTGCTGAACAGCACTCCTCCTAACATAGCCCAGGCTGCAGTTAGACCTTTTCAAGGCAAGGGCACATTGTTGGCTGATGTTCAACTTGATGCCTACCAGGACCCCTGGGCCTTTTCTGGAGAGCTGCTCCCCAGCTGGTCAGCCCCCAGGATATACTGGATGGTGCACGGGGCTGCTCCTCCCCAGGGGCAGGTCCTCCAGGTGTGCAGGTCTTTCAAGAAGTTAGGAAAAGCTGATTACTTGGACTAAGGTGCACACTACTTTCCTTGATACCACTATTTCTTACTTTCAGCTACAGGCTGGACTTTATGAAAGAGGTTTTGCTTTCCCTCCTTCCTTGATGAGGAATCCCTCAGCCTCACTATTCTCTTCCTCTCTCTCAAATACCAATTATTCCCTGGAGGAGAAAAGGTAAGGTTCTAGTAACAGTTCATTTCTGTTACCTTGACACTTTCTGCCTCACCGACAGTTTTCCAGCATTTTGAAAGAGTGGGCTTAGAACAGAGAACTTAGAGAGGAAATACATGTAAAACATTTCCATCAGTGAAAGTAGTAAAGTTGCTCAGGTATATGTTTGTAGGATGTTCTCATGGTGTTTTCAAACAGAACAGAAGCAGCAAAAGCTCTCTGAGTTTGATGAACTGGCAGAGTCCCACTGCAGTCTCTGAAATGTCAAACTGTCATAGCAAGAAGAGTAGAAAATGTTTTCTTTTGGGTCTCCTTATCAGACAATCTACTGCCAAATGGGCTAGCCAGCTACCAAACAAGCAGCTTCTCTGACACAAATGCGGTAACCACAAATGCTTTTCAGATTTTACAGGAGCAGTTCAGTTCCTCCAGTCCAGTTTTCTGGTGCCATCTTTCCCCCGACCTCCTGCAGGCAGTTCTCAAAACTCCAGAGGGCTCAGGATCTGGCCCAGACCTGCACACCCCGTGCAAAGGCCTGGGACACACCGCAGCACCTCAAAGAGCACTGGAAAATGATGCGTAGGCACCAAAACCCACCCCAAGCACCCCAAATTACAATGTGACTCTTTTTCATGCTCAGATTTGAATCATTTGGGCAGGATGTGTGTCCAAGACCCTAAATCTCTTCATTCACATAAATGTATGTGTTGTCTGTCCCAAAGCAAGAGCAATTATGCACAGCCATAAATTATAAACTACTTATAATTCAACAAGACACAGAGGCAAATCTAGGCCATCTTACCACAACGTAAAAAGGGAAACAAACTGGTTTGTTTCCAAAGTAGGAGACCAAGTGACTTTTCTTATAGCCCAAAGTTCATCGAGAGCCCCTCAGACACTGGCAGCACAAAAAATATCAGCCAAAACAGAACAGGCTCCTGCACCTGTGCCTCATGCTCCCAGTGAAATTTCATACCTTCTGTCCCACAAAAATAATTACATTGCCAGGGCTTGGATTTTCCTCACATCTTTTCCAGTGACTTCCATATTTTCAAATCCAGTTTTATACTCCGAAATATTTACAGACCATGATCTTTCTAATTAAGGGGGAATAAAAAAAAAAAGAAGAGGAAAGGTATCTTCAAATATTTCTTCTTTGCTATTAATACACTTCTGAAATCAACTAAAAGCTTCTCCAGAGCAACATTTCTAAGAAAAAACATTAACTCAGTCACTTGCCTCAGAAAGGTGCAGAGGTATTGTAGCGCTGAACTGGCTCCTCAGGGACCAGCACCAGTTTAAATATACTGACATTTATTCAGTTTCCTCAGAGAGGCCAACAAAGCCAATCAAGACACACAGCACCAATAATTACTCTCATTTCTACCGCGGTATTTTCAGGCATGCTGCCATTTCAGGCTTTTTGTGTTGTCATCTTCTGTTTGATACACAGCATTAATTTGGGGGTTTTCGTGTGAATGGACGCCCTTAAAGCTTCTTTTGGGGCTCAGTGGCTACAAGGTGACATGCTGTGAACGATCTCATTGTGCTGGATGCAGGCACACAAACAGGAGGACTGTAACAGCTCTCTCGTACCTGGGCTCTTCCTGTACGAGTGGATGTTTGTCCCACGTATACAAAACCAGGAAGAATATTTATTGCATGTGTCTATGAGAACATCTGCTCAGTATTTTTCAGCATACTTGTATATCGTCTCAAGCAATGATTACACTCAGAATGAAGAGTCCTGCAGTGATTCCCAGGTGAAAGGAAGGAGGAAGATTTCAGGGCCTCCCATCTACTGTTCTTTTCCAGTGTTATTTCACTGACATTACTCAGGACATCAAAAATTTATCAGCATAAGCAAGACTGATGACCAGTGGTCAGTACCGTGGTCTCTGGTTGTGTTCTACCAAGCTGTCTTATAAACATTCAATGCTATAATTAATAAGCAGCAACATTCATCAACGAGAACTGCGCTTGATTTCACTGATGATGTATCAAAAAAATTTAAGCATGCTACATAATATCAAAAAAGTTCATCAAAATATCAAAAAAGGTTTTGGTTGTTTTCTTTAAATTTTAAATAGAGAAGAAATGGGAGTTGAAGTTCTCTGGTCTTTGAGAAACTCATTATTTCTTTCCAGTTTAAAAAGTTTCAACAGCTTATTTCAAAAATTTATCCTGTACAAATGTGAGGTATTAATTAAAATTCAAATAGTTTGTTCACAGTTTTTATGGCTAGAAGCCTAATTTTCTTCTATAGCATGTCATTATTTAAATCAAGTCTTATTTGAGAACCATGGGAAAGCAAAAGAAAGGAGGGGACCTTGGCAAACTGAATGAAAGTCAGATTTCAAGGAAGGGTGTAGAGCAAGAACAGGACAGAGAGAAAGGAGTTTTCAAGCCCTAAGGAATGCAAAATTTGCTTATGAAGGTCCTTAAATATAGAGTCCATTGCACCTAAATGGACACCTATAGTGTCCATTGCACCTAAACAATGGGACTGAAAGCCACGATTTTGAAGAGATTATCTCAATTACTTTCTAAATCTGTTTTTCAGGTTGTGAGCCAGATGGAGGCACATGTGGGCTTGCCAAGTGACCAGCTTTTTAGAACCGTTCTGAACTACTTATCTTAGGAAAACTTTATTGCTGAATTAGTATCCACAGCCACTTAATGCTTTTATGGAATCATTAAGGAGGTAAAAAGGCACACAAGGCCTGTAAAGCATTAGTGCTTCTAAAAACTTACGGTGCACAAGAAGGTATCTTAGACAGTGTGAAGTCAAGCACTCAAAAGGCAGATGGGGCCAGACTGAAGGATCCTTGAGCAACTGTAAATCCATCTTCCTTTATGTGTGCACACACCGTGATAACAGTCCTCAGTCATTATTCAAAACCTGGGGTTTTTTCTTTTCTTTTTTTTTTTCCTTGAACAGGTCCATCCCATTCGGTGCACAAGATCATTGGCTGTTTGCTCAAGGAGCAAAGGGATATTCCAGTTTACTCTGCCATTCACCAGATGGCCACAGACCTTCCTGCCATGTCCTATTTAACTCCAGCTTTGAGACTGCAGATTTCTTCATGGGCTTGTCACCACTGTATGGATACTGGGAAAATGACTTCCATAAGATTTATAAGCACCACCTCCCTATGAAAAAGGGAGAAAAACTATTTTAATTTCACACTTGGGGAACTGAGATGTAAAGACAGTAAGATTTGGATGACTCTGCTCATCCAATTTCAGCTATAGCAAAGCAAATGGGAAATGGTGCCAGGTAACCACAACAGGCTGAGCTGTTCTGCAAAGGTTCAGCTGCTTCCACACCACCCCAGCCATGCCCACAGCAAGACCTCCCATAGATCTTGGCTGGGGGCAACCATCTCTGAGTAAGGTGTCTCCAGCCAGGGGCCAGAGACCTTCAAAGTGCAGCTGTCACTGAACTCACTGAAGGGGAAGAGGCTGCTCAGGAATGCCAACAATCAAGCAAGTCAGATGCTCTGAAAATGGGATAAAGGAGCAGGGAAAACAGTTTTCCAGCAGTGGTGAGGGACTGGACTGTCTCACAGACCTCTGGGATAGAGGCAGGAGGAGAACCTCTGGGCAGCCCTCAGCTGTCCTTCCCCTGAGTTGTTCTTTTTTTGCAAACTTCTCCCCTTCACAACCCATCTTTCAGAGCCTAAAGCTGTCAAATTTGATCCATCCCCATGCAAATTCACCTGAGCTAGTGAGTGCAAGAAGGATGTCCTATGGAATAAATATCATGTGAACATGTAATTAGACCCTCTAACGTGGCTATATAATCAGAGCTGCAGTGAGGTAAGACAGCATAGGCAAAATTAATTCCAACTTTGGATAATCTTTAGCACCTATCTTATTATTTTACTACCTTATTATTCAATGTATTTTTATTCACTAATTTTTTTTAAACCCTAAGGGAAAAAATGTGGAACAAATACTCATAGGGAAATGACCCAGCATGGAACAGCTGAATTGATGCTACATTTGTCTGTCATTTGTACTAAGGGAGGGAATAATTACAGCTGTGAGATGCTGTCAGCCATGCAAGCCATTGTTTTGACAGTGGGTCAGCTACACAAGACATCTAGGAAAAGACAGGAGGCTCTGCTCAGAAATCTTTGGATCTTCACTGCAGGGAGCAGTGCACCTGAGCTGCACACAACTTTTGACCCATTTCCTCAGCCTTGACATTTTCTGCTTTTATACTCTTCATTTTTTCCCTTACAGGGCTTGTTCCTCATCCACTCTTAAGCTTCCAAGCACTGGCCCTCATCATTATCCTGCTCTCCCACTTCTCCCAGATCCTCATTTTGTTCCAGTCTCTAGTCTAGTTCTACTTTCTCTCTTAAGACTTCTTGCTTAAATTCCCTATTTTCCCGACAAAATGGCCATTCCTCATCTCCCCAGTTGACCTCATTTCCCTTGCTTCTCCCCCACCTCAAATATTTGTTCTACACCTCTCAGGCCCCCTGTCTCAGTGTTTCTATGCAGAAGAAGCCCAGTCCTGGTATCATCAGTTCCCACCAGGACCACTCCTTCCCCACTCTGTACTCCACAGTCTATCTTATGAGTCCACCGCATAAAAGTCAGGATTTTGCTGGAAAAGCCACAAAATTAACTCGAAGAGGATCTTTGATCTCAGTTTTAATAGCCAGGGCCTGTGCTTCTAGATTAAGTATAGGCAGATTATTTCCATGCTTAATTGTACTTGTCAAGAGGAAAGTAAAAGGATGTTGCCTCACCTCCAAGTCTCAAATCCCTGCCTCACAGTACAGGCAAAACGGCACGAAAACTACAGAAAAGAGTCACAAACAGCTGAACATATTTCAGCTGACAATTTAATTCCTCCTCCTCAACTTCAACAAACTGTGCCCAAGGCAGAGATGCAATGAACAATTGATGTGGTGTGGTGGAGTCATGCTCTGAAGTAGAGCAGGCTCTTGAGCAGAGAAATTGTCCATTTATTCTCTTTCCATCCTTTACTCCCCAGCACAATCAATTCTCCTCCGTGTCCCTGGACAAGGAATTAAGCTGACACATCAGCCAGGGTCGGGTGCAGACCTTCAGCACAATCACACAGCTCAGGAGCTGCATCTGGTTGCATCAACCCCACCTCAGTGAACTGCAGTGGCGGCCTCAAAGAGCAGCTGAGCAAGGCAGCATTCCAAGGCATGGATGTCAGAGTGAAGGATAAACACAGCACAGTAGCCACAGGAAACAAAAAATGTCCACTTCTTACATTTTCCCTTCTCCTGGTCCTAGAGCACAGATCTGCCCTGTCCCTCCCACCAGCCTGCTCATGAAGTCACCGAGGAGTGATCTCTCCCTGTCCTTAACTCACGAGCCTTTCATTGTAATTTCTCTTCCCTGCCCAGTTGAGGAGAAGAGCAAGAGAGTGGCTTTGGTGGCCACCTGGAACCCCGCCCAGGTCAACCCACCCCTGCCCTCACCCCCAGCTTTCCCAGCAGAGCCCTTGTGGGCAGCTGCTGGGGCAGGGTGAGGTGGGCATGGCCCAGCCCACGCCATCGGACACAACTCTGAGCTGCACAGTGGTCCTCGACTTCCGGATTTTCAGGATCAAACCCGCAGAGGTGATTTCATTTAAATCCTGCAGGACATCTACAAGTGAAACTGGATGTTTCCCAGATTAATCTTATAGTTCAGATTTACAGCATCACTTAAAGAAGGCTTTTATTATTTATTATCATTTTATAGTATTTTGTAGTCACTTTGTATTACATATATCTTTTGCAAAATGAAGTTCTTTTACCATTTCCAACGTTCTGAAAGCCTGTCTTGAAAGTTTACATGAACAGAATTATCTGTGTATAATTACACTTTTATTATTTTTAAAAGAACTCTTAATCTCCTGACAAAAAAAAAAAATCTTTTTTATTTTAAAAAACAAAGAGACGGAGCCAAAATATGCAAGGTACTGTGCTGGCATTCCACACTTAAAAAATAAAAGCTAAGGATAATTTTATAACAAAACTTTCACAAATTATTCCTACTTTAATTAAATCCCTCTTTGCTGGAAACTAACAAAATGCCATTAAGATCAGAAGACAATTATTATCTTTCAGTCTTTCTCCTTTTGTATAACACATTATTACCTAAGTTTCAGTGATTCTTGCAGCGTTATCCACCTCTCCTTTAAAGAAAATACTCTGTAACCATAGCAATACTTTCCCACCCTGGTATTATTTCCCACTGGTTTGTTCTAGGCTTTTGCACATAGCAACCACAGCAATCCTTGGTCCAAGCTGTCAACTTCTTCTTGGCAACTCTTAGCATAATTGGTGGATCTGTAAACTTCCAAATATGCAGCTTTACATTTTCAAAACAAGATTGGCACCTATGTTCTGAATAAATTGAGTATTTAAAATCGTAACTGTACTTCATATGATATTTCTAGTGCCACAAAAGTGAGATTTTGATATTCTACATGCTGTTGTCTAGTTTAGTCCTTTTCTGCAGAGCAATGCATCGATCTCTCCTTAGGCAAAAAGCAATAGGCAGCGTTGTGACATCTCGCTGTTATTCACCAAACTCACAACAAAACTTTAGGTTCCTGCTTCAAACCTTCCCCATTTTTCACTGAAGTCGTGCAGGGGAACACCAGATGTTCCACCTACACCCCAGCAGCTGGGCTTCAGGCTCACAAAGGCAGCACCGGTTCTGCAAGGCCTGAGACATAAATGCTTTCAATCTGACATCTAAGCACCCAGAAGTCACAGCACAGAGGGTGGATTTCAGCCATGTGCATAAATGTTTAAGCAAGCCACGCTCGTGTGACTTACAGATGGAGGTGTTTGTAGAAGAAGGTGCATCACAAGCTCAGTAAGTCCAAGTCAACCCCAAATTTCCTACATTACTTCACTACACATCGTGTAACACCATTAAGGTTCTCAAGTCTGAGCAGACTATCAGTGTTCATCTTGATCTCCACTTTACTGTGGATTTTAACTGAAGAGAAGTGATTTTTTTCCTCTATAGAAGTAAAAGCACATGAGAGAAAAAAAAGCACTAAAAAAAAGCCCCTCTTAAAATTAACTAAGCTTGATTTTCTTCAACACCTTTTTAATAGTGTTTTAAGCTGCTGCCTAATCAAGACAACAAAAGCACTAGTAAATTTTGAGGTTTAGCTGAATTTTGCTACTAGTTGAGTTAGTTTTCATAAGCTGCATGGTAAGATACAGTCAGTGAATTGTGAAGAAGCACAAAGTATGTTTGGGAACAACAGTGATTTAAGACTTTGGTGTTTTACTGTGCATCCTCTCATCCCACTGGAGTCAACTGGGCTTTTGCCAATAACTTCTGTGTCAAAATCTTACCCCCACTCATTTTTTGTTCCTATGAATCACCCAGGGATATCCCCTTCAGATGCTCTCTGGAAGGGGAGTTCCAGAAGTGGAACTCGATATGTAGGACAACTTCATTTACAAATCACCTACTGAGAGAGGTGATTTTCTCCCTTTGAAGAAAAAAAACCCCATTTGTCTCAGTCACAATGATAGTAAAAAACAGAAGAAGTTAGATAGGTATCAAGTATATATGTGTGTATATATATATGCACATACCCCCAAATAGATTTTTATTTCTATATAGGTACAGACCATATTTTTATATATACACCCCTCCTGTATTTTTATGTATATATACATACATAAATAAAACAAAAGGAATATATAATATATATCAAACAAAAATTCAAATGACCTAATATATTTGTGACAGCTGAGAAAAAGTAGGAATACAAAAAGTAAAGTTACTCACTAAGCCAGTATCAGCTACCCTAGATTGGTTTGGGGCTTTTTTGGAGTCTAAAATGCTACAAAAGAAAACAACAGTGAAAAATAAATTTAATTGAAAAATTATTCCAGGAGGGAGAGAAAAGACCACAGATTACCCTATTGTTTTAAATGTCGTTGGGTTAAAGCATAGTCTTATTTATATTCTAATTTATGTATGCAACAGACACCCATACACACAAAATTCCTCTACAGCCATGACCCAGCTGGGGCTACACACCAGAGAAATATGCACTACCCAGATGGGCCAACTTAGGAATACAGGAACACATTCCTGATGAAATAAAATTAAATCTTTACACCATTGTTGCCTGTGGTTTTTTGTTTGGGGTTTTGGGTGGGTTTGGGGTTTTTTTGTTTGTTTGGTTTTTTTTTTTTGTCTCTCTGTAGAATGAAGTTAGATCTTTATGCATGCAGAAGGAGAATAAGAGCCCAGATTTGGAAACAGAAAGGAAACAAAGGTATATCATAACTTTTCCAATGAGATCTAAAGAAAAGGACAAAAGAAAGTTTACATTTTGTTATTCTGGTACTTTGCCTAGCAGAGACACATTTATGAGTAATCTTCATAAAATTTAGTAAGATTTTCCTTTCAAAGAAAAAGATGGAAATTTGAAATTAAAGGTTCCTATGATTTAGCTATGTTCACTGAAAGATTAGCATAAATACAGAAAATAATTTTGTCACCAAAGCACTTCAAAAATAAGACTTAAAACTAGCAAAGTGCCCTAACACAGTACAGTAAAACACTACTTCGTATTTTATCAGCTGTTATGCTCAATTTGTAGGAGAATTTCCAGGCAGAATCTTTCAACTGATGATCACAAATAAGAAAATGAGACCACATTTTCTTTTTCCATAAATGCAGGTGGTAGTAGTTTTACTAAATTCTAATTCAAATAATGTTATTTTAACATGTTGATCAAATGCATCATGAAAACCAAACATTACCTGCTTCATTTAGTTTTATGAGGGTACAGTGGGAAATGCCATTCTCTCCAATCACAGGTTTTCTGAATGTATCCACTTCACTGGTCTCTTAACAACAAATGCAATTACATTTTACTGTAAAATAATCAAATATTCTCTTCCTTGGACATAAAAGCTATTTTGTTTCGGATGTACACACTTCGGTTAAATTTTCTCTTATCTTAAAGATGCTATTTTCTAGAAGACACCACCCTCATTTAGAAAATTGTGGCATTTTCTGACTCTTGATTTGATTTACAGAGAGACCTATAGGAAATGGAATCACTGCAATTAATTTTAAATTTGAAATTATAACTCAATCCACAAGGCTACAGAGAATGTACTCTTAAAATAATCTATTATTATTTCCTATAAACTAATGAAGGATTTACAACATTTTAAATAACATTTTGCCAAGGTGCTCTTGCCCCAGCCACAAGAAATAACTTTGAAAACTTTTGCAGGAATTAAATACAAAATGAACTCAATATTTTTCAGTGAAATGTCAGGTTAAAACAATGTGTCTTTTAATTTAATTTCTGTTTACAATGGTTCAAGTTGACATGATATTAAGAAGACTTCAAAACTTTGCTTAATTTTAGGTACATCTTGTGCCTCTTACATAGATAGGTCCTGACTGCACTCCTTATTCCTTGCAAGAAGTTTACTTTTCTTGTTCTTATTTCATGTGTTTTGGAGACTCTTTATACTTATCCCTTCTTTTAAGAGGATAACTGTCCAAAGGTCTACCTTCTGGAAGTTGTGAAAGTCTTACCCTTAATGTTTTGGAATTTTTGTTTGGCTTTTGGTCTTTTTTTTTTTTTTTTTAACTAGCAAATAGTGTCTTTCTTTTAATTGTAAAGGCCTCATTACAGTGACCTTCCAGACAAAATTTAAACATTTCCCCATAAATTAAGAATTGTTTTAATCCTGGTCTACTTAAAGTTTTTCCTTTCCAGTTTTCTGGAGTCTCAGAACCCTCTTTCAGAAAACCTTCTGTAACTAGATCTCGTACAGGGCCATCAAATGATCCAATATCCACTGGAATAGTAAAGAAGTGATAAAGGAATCAAAGCAAGAGTGAGGTCTGTGACAGCAGGTATTTGGGGAAGCTAAAGAACATCCTTTGCTTATAAATCCATCACTTCCAAAAAAAAAAAAAAATTCCTTTTTATCCCATTCTTGCAAAAGTGTGAACCAAATCCACAAATAAACCAGTTTTAAACTGCAAGCCTGAATCGGAGCAGAGGAAAGAACACAGCCCTGTTTGGGACATACACATTAACCATTGTGGACGCAGTGCTCTTATTAGCATATATTATCACACAGTATCCAAGTTTATCAATGCTGGCCTCAGTTCAAATATGCCGTTAGATGCCTTACTAAGTGCTTCACTAAACTGAGCCTTTAATGCTATTTAAAACTAACTTAATATAGAAAAGAGCTATAGATTAACTGACACATCTATTGCCTTTTTTGTTCCAATCACTTCTGTTTAAGTGCACTGCACTCTAGGGAACATAAAAACTTGGCAGGGGGGAGGAGGGGAACCTCAGCAAGTTATGTTTGACCTGGAATTGAAAATTCAAGCACCAGACCATTCCAGACCTCGGGCTGTCTGATTCTTCCAGTCTCATGTAATCTATTCAATAGTTAAGCTTCACTCCCTGTTACTCCTTAATAGCGGTTGTGCCTTTTATTGAATTCCTCAGAGCAAATCATCTAAAACTGGCTTTGAATGACCATGTGGCTCCTGGAGTTGATTTGGAAATCCAGAAAACAAGACACGTACCAGCATTTGAGCAGCTGGCCGCAAAATGACAGCCTCAGGCAGGAACTCTGTGGTACAAGCAGCAATGCCAGAATCCAACTCCCTCTCACACCACCTGATGCCTCAGCCAGGAGACCCCTCTCTGTCCTTGTCCAGGGCCTCGTCAGTCACACTTTCCCACTCTTGTGACAAGGAGAGACTCGGAGATGAGATGTTCTCAGGGCACGGCACACGCACCATTAGCGGGATGCTGGCTACTTCAGAACAATAAATGAACGCTGCCCGCAGAGCCCAGCAGCTCCTCTGGGCAAGGGTTCAAAGCAGGGAACCCCCTCCCCGCAGGGGTTGTCAGCAAGTCCCAGAGGCTGCTGCTGCCACGAGTGAGAGGGGAGTTGCACATAGAGGCAGGTGGCAGGAACCCCTGGGAAGAGAAGATTGCCAAGGGCGAATGTCTGTCACAGCTTTGTGCAAAAAAAACCATCTCAGGAGTATCTGTGAACATCTCATCAACTGCCTGTCCCTGATTCATCCCATAAACACCATCATTTCGTCACAGGTGTGTTCCTCCCAGAAAAAAACAAAAACAAACTAACAAAAACCCCTCTAATATTTACTGTATACTTAGATTTTGCTACAGCACACACATCCATGAAAATGGAATTAAAGTAACATGTACAACCTTGATTTCAGCATTTCCCAGGCTTGGCTTCGCCACCTTAGCACATCTTTAAAAGTGCATTGTGCACATGCAAAGTTTCCTCAAATTTAGGGGAGAGAAAAAAGTAATCAAAACCAGGCAATCTCCTTTTTTTCTTTTGTGTTGACCTATTGACAATTGCACACCTGAGAGTGCATTAACACTCAGTGCTGTTGCTCGAGTCAATCAAGAAGCCAAAACCAGGGTCTATCATATTTTGCAGTGCCCCAGGCTAGCAGAGAAAACAGAACACAAATCTTGTTTCAGGCAGTGTTCAGGGAAGCAGCAGCACCCAGGCTCCCCATGGTTGTCCCTCACCCATTGCCATCTTGCCCTCATTACCAGTCTGACTTAATGTTTCCCTTTCCTGTGTTCATAGCAAGTCTGGCCCTGTTTCTTGCCTGTTCTGCAGCTTTTATTGACACAAGAATCAGAACTGTTTCCCACCTTCATTCACCATCTTCCTCTGCTGCTTGGAGCTTCGGAGATTTGGTCTGCCTTATCCATCTCTCCCATCCTCCAACTGAATCAAATCAATGGGACGTGAGGCTGCATTTGAGGCAAGATGTGCTAATACACAGAAGTATCCAAAATACACTGGTATACCCAGTACTTCTTCAACCTCATGCTTTTCTACCTTTAAAGAGGCTTAGCTGCCTTTATTTTTACCCTATTTTCTGCCCCTCTCTGCCAATCAGAAGACATTTCCACAATCCATATTCCCCAACATACAGCCTGGGGTTTGTTTTGAGGCAGAACAAAAGAAATAACTTCTTCCAAGTGGTGCACAGTGCAGTTCTGGAGTCAAGGCAATTAGGCCTAAAACTGACAAAAGAAAATGACTTCACATCCCAACTGAAGAGAGCAAATGGAACAAAATGTAATGGAAGAATGACACAGCTGAAAACAAAACAAAGACGTGCCATATTTCATAACAATGCAGATGTTAAGATATTGAAAATATTTTTAGCATGTACCAGGGAACACAAAAAAGAAAAAAACCTATTGGGAATAAGAGTCCAGATCTACATTGTTCCCCTGTTTTCATGACGTTCACAATAGCATTATTCCCTCCCACCCGCCATGAATTTAAACAGCTCCAAAACAAGCTCTTCATTTTCGAAAT
>VYZQ01063317.1:49111-59949 GCA_013400655.1 Mystacornis crossleyi
TACCCAATCTAAGCTTCCCCTGGTGCAGCTTGAGGCCATTTCCTCTTGTTCTGTCACTTGTCACTTGGGAGAAGAGTCCAACCCCCACCTGGCTACAACCTCCTTTCAGGGAGTTGTAGAGAGCATTAAGGTCCCCCTGACCCTCCTTTTCTTTGGGAGTTAAAAGTTAAGAAACACAGAGCTGATGAAGAAGAATGATGAAACATTGTCCCAGAGCAACTGCTGTGCCTGGATGCAGCAGTTCCCTGAAATCCCAAAAAAATCCAAGAGAACCCCTCCCTACTCAAAAGCATCCTCACCAGAGTCAACAAAATCTTACACCTTTACAGGTTCCGAATTTAACAGGCAAATGCCCACATGGGAAAGCATTTGAGAAAACAGAGTTTAAGAAGTTGTCAGTACTTGGCTGGTCTCTGTAAAAGATCACATGAATGTTTATCTGGTGAGGTAAAATATACTGAATTGAATAACCCTCTCAAGGCACTTGCCACCAGCAAGCTGACACAGCACACCACCACTTAGGGCAGCCCAGCTTGCTCTGACTGAGCAAGCAAAACAAAAACTTCTTTAAACGTCGTAAAATAACGCAGTCTGGGTCAGTGGAGATAGCACTGTTATGTCTATGTGTTTGATATGCTGTTAAATATTCATTCCAATTAGAAATTATTTGTGCCTGGGGTAAAGGAAGCAGAGAGATTATGTTTACATGTGTCAGGAAGCACCAAGATGGATCAAAATTTTAAAAACTCCACCTATAAATTTTATGATTTGATGATTAAAGGTAAAACTGATGTGAAGCAAAGAAAAAAACAAACACAAAAACAAAACAAGAAAAGAAGGCATATCTAAATGTTGAAAAAGCAACTTTGCAACAGTTTCAGTCTCTGAAATTAGAGGACCTGGAATTTCTGTGCCTTCTCAGGAGCCAGCAGGACGCAAGGCTGTAGGAGGTGATGTCAGAAGTGCGTCTGTGCCTCGCCACTGGGCTCAAGAGAAACCTGATAAGCATTTTTCTGGTTTGCTTTGGGCCCTGGCTCCCATTTTATCAAATGTTTCATAAGAGTTTACAACTTTCTTTGTGAGCAACACAGACTTCATACCACCAAAACCTGAATCAAAGGCAGCATGTGACTTTCATTTTGACTTCGGAATTATTATTATTTTCATTACAGAGTGCACAACCACCTCAATTATCAGGAACACTAAGAACCATCCGGATAAAAACTAACAAGTATAATCAACTATTTGTAAGGCATTAGAGAATAATTACAGTGCCTGACACCCACCCCCTCCAAAAAAGAGAAAGACAAGTGTAGTTGATGACAAAAAGGAAAATTTAAAAAAAGGTACATATGCAGGAGCTTTATAATACTGAAATATACAACCTGTTTTCTCAGAGGATCTTGTATTAGAAAAATAGAACTAGTTTCCAAAAAAAAAAAATAGAAATAATTTCCAAATAACCAATTCCATTCTATTAAAAAAAAAAATGTACAACAGTGTCCACTTTCTAAGATAACACTGGAATAAATGATTGCTTGGGAAATACGCTATGGTTGGTGCATCCCCTTAGCTACTTAAGGCCACACACTATGGCTTAAAGTATCGTTTTAATAAATATGAAAGTCTAACCCTCTGACTATGTTACTAGTGAAGTTGTTTCATAGTGCCTGGTAACAAGTTATTTTCAGAGAAAAATCAAACCTTACTGTCTTCTGTGCTGACCCAAATCTCCTTTAACATCTGAGTGCCAGTGGTTCAGCTTCATTATCTCACTATATTAATTACCAGATAAAGAGAAAACCAAGATTTTTTTCCTATACTTTTTTTTCCTTTAGTATAACATTCCATTATTGAAAATTAAAATCAAGAAATGACTCTAAGAAGTCTGTTTTGGTATTGTTGATCAAATAGGAAAACTGAAGACCATTCAAGGGAATCATCAAAATAACTGAGCTACTGAAGGGTTGATTCTTTTCCCATTCTTGAAAGAGATGAATGTCTTAGGTGGGGTAAATAATTAACTCTTTCTTTGAAACAGGCTCTACTGCCTTACTTTTGTAACTTACAAAAACTCTATATAATTCTTTTTGCACGATTCTTCTTTTTATTTCAGAAATATCTTTGATTTTACTTTTTTTCCTTAAGCAGAAGAATATTTTAGCCTCATTTTTTAACACAGCTCTTAGCTTAGTAGGCAAGTATGGAAAACTTTATGGGACAATCTGAACTTTAGTAGGAAACAGACACTTCTCCACGAAACCCTTAAAAATGGATTTAGCTGGTATTGTCTTTTCATGTATTTTTATCTTAGTACCACTGGGGGAAAAAAGTGACCTACTAAAACCTCAGAAAAATCAGATCTGACAGTAACATATAGAATGGGTATATTCAAAGGCCAGCTCGGACTTAGGGAGGCCAGTCTGCTTTTATTTCCTTGTCAGTCTGCAGCCAGTGTGGACANGAGACCAGTCTGCTTTTATTTCCTTGTCAGTCTGCAGCCAGTGTGGACAGAGAAAACCTCCTCAAGAGGGTAATTCAGAGCAGAAACCAGCTTGGGGTGCTCCTTGTCACCCACTGGGGAAGCTGATTTATTGTACCCATCCTGGGAACCCAAGGAGACAAATATTTCTGGGTTAAACTTTGTGTCCCCTGTAACATCCATTCCTGGGACTCCTTGTAGGGTGCAGCACGGTGTTTGTGCTGATTCTGTACCTCATGGTTGGCTGTGTTCACACCAAGATTTACCACTGGGAGACTCTTCTTTAATTTCATCTGTTACTGGGTTTCAAGGCTCCACAGTCTTGGTTTCATAACTTCTAAATAGTTTTAATATTTAAATGCCATTCTCATGTCTAATGGTCAAGTCATTCTTTATTTTTAACAACCTGTTTTCTCCAAGTTCTTATGCAGTTCAAGTCTAACATAGCTTTAGTCCTTGTATATTTGGATAAGTAATGAACCTAGGTGTAACCTCACCATATTTATAGGAAATGATTATTTCATCTTCCACGTTCAAAACCCGTATTTTTCATTTTATTATACGGATAAGCATTTTATCCTGAACCAAAATTTCCCAGTTTATTTTTGCATGTAGGTTTTTAATTCATTCCCTCTGCAGATAAACTGCAAGGGATAACAAGTGTCCAACTTACTTAGAACAAGGGCAGAATTAAAGTTGAATACTGATACTTCAGAACAAAGAATCTTAACTCCCTTGTATAGGCATTAAAATCCACATACCATAGAATCATAAACATTGAAAAAGACCTCCGAGATCACAGAGTCCAACCTTTGACCAATCACCACCAAATCACCGTATCAACTAAACCATAGCACTAAAATGTGGTATAATAAAGACTGGTACAGCCTTCAAAGAAAACTAAACTGTTTTTTTCTTTGGGAAGTTATTGGGCTAAAGGGAAAAAAAAAAAAGAAATCTGTCCTTCTCAACATGTTTTCCTCCCCAGTATTTCTGTTATGCATCTGGAGTGGCATATGGTCAGCATTTTCTGTAGGGGACTGCAATTTGTCTTCGTTTTACATATTACTAACCACATTCACTCAGGATAAAGATACACCTATCCCCATACTGTGCCTTTAGCAAAGGCTGAGAGTAGAGGTCTGGGAGAGCACCAGGACATGAAAAGCTTGTAGGGATGCACTTTGGGATCCCTCTGCAGCCTTCAGGGACTGGGCTCTGTGTTCTTCTAAGCAAGAGTTGATGCTTTTGCACTGCCAGTCCACACCCAGATAATCCTGCAGTATGTGCAGTAGCTCACAGCTAAACTATGCACCATGAAAAAAAATACCACCTCTTACTTGTTCTGAATCTGTCACTTGATAATTTTATTTGATCCCCTCTGGGTCTTGTACTACAAGAGACACTTAATGAACCTTCCCTGTTCATTTTTTTCCATTACGCTCCTATATAGATTTTTATCATTTTCATCTTTAGCTGTTTCTTTGCCAGGCTGAAGATTCTCAATCTATTTAATTGCTCTTTATCATCACTGCCACCCGTTTCTAGTTCTGTTATCTCTCCTTTTTTTCCCCCTCACCCTTCCTTTAAATCCAGGAGTCAGAACAGCACCCAGAGGTCAAGACTAAAGCACAGGCAGTTTATAAAGTGGCATAGCAGACTCTGCTCTGTGACCAGAAGTTTCTCTGTGAGAAAATTTTCCCTAATTTTTTTTTTTTTGACCAGTCCCAAACACTTGATCAATGCTTGGATTTGGCATGATAAACTCTCTACAACGTTGCTTCTTTCCGTGCTGATAATCTCAATAATGGCACAATTGTTCTCCTCCACATGCATTACTTCATAGCACCAGCAGCAAGCTTCATCCCCAGTTACTAAGCATCACAAGATCCCTCTTGGGTTCTTCATAATTGGCTTTCATTTATGCTACAATCATTAACTTGGAATCATTCTGCACTCCCAGATTACCAATGCATTACGGTGTAAAACTTAGCACAGACCCATGAGTAACTCTACTGGTGACCTCCATCCCCTCTGTTAAACAGGTCATTTATTCATCTTTTGGCCAACTATCAGTCTAGGACAAAAAAATTCCTCTTATGTCAGAGCAGTTTCCGTTTTCTCAGCACCTCTGGTGAGTCGGTTTCACAAGACTCCCCGAAACCCCAGTGTACTGCACCAGCTAAATCACACTTACTCACAACCCCAGCAGTGCGTTCAAAGAACTCCACCAGACCTGTGAGACTGTTCTGACTCTTTCCTGGTACATCAAGTTATCCATGAATGCTTTAGTTTTCTTCTCCCCTGTATTTACCAGAAAACTGTGTGAATGCCAGTCATACTTGTCCTGTTCTTTCCCACAGGCTTTCTGGAAGTCTTTTTAAAAACTGGCATCACCTTTGGCACCCCCAGCTTCACTGCTACTGTGAACATGGTTATCTCATATGCCTTTAGCTAGAGGTGCAATATTCTTTGAGTTCTTTTAGAATTTATTTATCTGTTGAACCACTGGCCTTCCCATTTCTGATCATTTTGAAAGAACTTATAACAAGCTTCTTTGCCTTTCACAAATCACGTATCAGGTTTTAACTTGTTTTACTGTGTATTGCATGTTTATTTTGCGTGAATTTCACCTTTTTAAAATTTTTGGACATGTTTTTGCAGAGTATCTTTCTGTTCCTTACAGCTTGCTCAACCATGCCAAATACTCCTTAAAACTTTTTTAAGGAGTCGGAGAAGCAGTTTTTAGGGAATATGCATTTTTTCTGAGTCTCTCCACAATGGTTGCAAGCATTTTGTTCTCTTGACAGCTCCTCTTACCAGGCTGTCCTTAGGAACCCTAACCAGTGACCTGCTTGCTACCTTCTCTAGTGCAGACCTGGTCTGTCAGTAACTCACTGTAGAACTAAGCCATCAATCCCTGCATTTTATCTTCCAGTCTTTGAACATTTGCATAGAAACACTTCTATTTTGGTCTGCCTGCCTGTCCTTCTGTGCTCCTGTCTAAATAGGACCTAATTTTTGCAGCAGTTCTTCAGTGTTTTCTACATGACCTTCATCAACTTCTGTCCCACGTACTTCAGCCACTGACAGTGTCACCTTGACCCGTGTGCCTTTCCTGCTTGTCCCCATACAGAACATTGGGATTACACTGCAGACTGATGCTGTTTAGCTATTTATTCTAAACCTTTTATCTAGCAACTCATGTATTGCTTCCAGCATTATTTTGGTAGCCTTTATATCACCAGTACCTCTCCACCATGAAAATAAAGCCTAGACTCCTTTTGCTGTAAGCCACCTCGGCACGTAGCTGGGAAGTTACCATGTGCTGCCTTCCAGCACTGGTTGCACTCCACAGCAGATGTCCCTCCATCACCTGGAACCAACACCCTGCAATGGCATTTTTAGAGCAAAGGGATACTTGGCCATCACCTGACAGCAAGGTCTCATCTACAGGATGTAATTTCAGGGTCATTTCTCCTTTGCAGGATTGATGTCCTGCTGCGTTACAATTCTCATGGGATCCCAGTGGCAGCCTCCCTGGAGACAGAGGTGGGAATACCTGTCTGGAGGTTGGCTTTAAACATTTGCTAACTAGGAGTAGTTTCCTTGCACTTTGCATGCTGGGACTTTCACAAGAGTTCAGTTGCATTAATCTGCAGTGAGCATCTTGCAGTGTCATATCTATTCCTTTGCTTTAACAGCTGCATTAATACTGTTGAGGGAAAGTGAATGCTATTTTTTTCTAACTGGAGATCTGATATCAGCCTCTCACCTGAGAAGCCGAAGGTCGAAGCTAACTGGCCTCAGACACACTCCCTGTGTTTTAGGCTTACTGTCATTGTATTCCATTGAAATTTTCACTTTGTGTCTCTCTCTCCGGAGACTTTGGTTTAGACTATCCTCATCCCCCTGGAAGACATTGGTTTTTCCAGTGGTTTTCTAAAAATCTAAAACCATTCTAGTGGTTTTCTAAAAATCCATCTTTAATACTGGACTGGTTGGTGCTTGTGAAAGTTTAAAGTATTTATTTTGTGAAACGTTATTAACTTCTCTGCCTTCCATTCAGCATCTTTAATCCATTCCCCAGGTTCCCACAAACCATTTTCAAGACAATTCTATGCAAGTAAGGAGGAGTGAGAAAGTTTAATTTTTCTTGTGTAACATGCTGGTATCATTAACAGACATTTTCCATAACTGCTGGGCAATCATGCTTTATAATCTAACAGATCACAGCCACTTCATGATAGCATGAAAGGACTGATTGTGCAAGCCCTTAAACACTGCTTTCCTGAGACAACAGAACACATAACCAGCCACGACTTTTAGTTCAAAACAGCACACACAGAACTGTTTTCTAAGATGCAGCCTCTTCTGCACTGTTGAGGGGAGCTGTACTTGCAAACACACCCTTCACCAAATCAAAGAGTATTCTGTATAACCAAGACTTGCTGATTCAAAAGGGGACCCCGCACGTTTAGATTCCATATTTAGATTTCTTACTATGAGTTCTACTTTCAATTACATCAAGTCTGCTGCATTTTATTGGCTCTGATGTACACAGCTTTCGACACAAAAGAAGTCTTGAGAGCTTCCACACACACACACTGTCACTGCTGTATTTATAGGCAAGATGCTTAAACATTTGCATTTCATTGTAAGGGATAAATTGTGCCATACAGTATAGAGAAATTCAATACTAACTGATTCACAAAACAGGCCTGATTTTTCAGTTCATAGAAAATGGTTCTAGTTCCCTTTCCACCATCAAATCTAATTTAAAGTAACCCAGTGTAGTGCAAATACATCAGATACTTAGTAATCTCCTGTAATGGCAGGGAAATTCATCACAAATTGCTGAATGTTATGAATCATCTTGTGAACACATAACTGCCATACACTGAAAAAGGCGCTTTAACAAATGGTTTCATTCATTTATGTCAATACTTCATAATTAGCACAGAGAAGTGTCTGTAAATTGAACTCTTGAGCATCACACTGCTTAGTTACCGTTTTTTTTTATTTAATATTTTCAGCACTTGATGTAATGGAAGACCCCATTAAAATTTTGTGCCAATGACAAATGACATTTTCATTTTCTCTCCTAAATGTGTTAGCACAAGCTAATGAACTCAACAATGTTCAACAAAGCCATAAGCATATGCTGACCTGTACTACCTAAACAGTTCAACTGACTTTATCAGGGATATTAATGTAAGTTTTTGATGGATATTTAACCCTGGTGCTCAATAACAGATAATAATAAAAGAACTGCTGGTGTATATGGAAATTAGTGCTGATGCTCACTCAGAAGTAACAAGTGACAAGAAAAACATGACAGCCAGACGCTTAGAAGAGCTCTCTGCTGCACACCAGCCTGAAGACCTAGATTTAGCCACCTTTTCCTTTGTAATTGAAGAACCTTGAAGCTTTGCAGTGTATTCTATCCAAGGCACACAGTATTTTGAAAACATTGTGATGGTACCCAAAACCCCAAATCAGAGATCAGGGCCTTACTATTCCCCAGCAGAGACACAAGTTTTCTACAGAGACCTTACAGTTACAGGGCTTGAGAGCCCACAAATCCATACCTGAACTATGGTTTCCTTGTTGGTACTTTAAGCACCGGGTGGAAATAACTAATCATTTTTACTTGGATTCCATAACCTCAGGATGCCAAGCCTCCATAATTTAACAGTTTAGTGGTGACAGCTGGTTAGTTGTATCTATGGGGTGCACAGTCTTAGCCCATTTTAACAGCAAAATAAATCATTCTTTCTGCAGCTTCCTTTGGAACTGGGCATAACTCAAAGCATGCCCAAGGCCAGTTCCTGCAGAGTGGCACAAGGTGACTTAGTCATCTGTGGGCATTTGCAGTATAACCACATTCTCTCAGGAGCAACTGAAAGGTTTAGACAAACTGCTCTCTTCAACCAGAAAAGGAAGTGCAAGACTATAAATATATCCATGATCAGGGTGATAATTCCACTTTGACGCTTCTTACCAGGATAACTTCCTACTCATCAGTTCTAAAAAATCCTCAAGCCCCAGCTATGAGTTTGTCTCATCCTCCATGGCTTCCCAGGAATCCTGGAATGCACATCCATGGACTAATTTCCACAGGCTGTGCACACCAAGGTAAACATGCAAGAAAAGCTTTGCCTTACTCTAATGTTGCTAATTAATGACCAAATAATTATTAAAATAACCCAGTATTTCCCTGTGCTTTGAAATAGGAGACCTAATCTTGAGCTCTTATTACATACTGCTTATTTTTACTTTTATTTCTTAATTGAAAACAGCATTATGTTGGGTTTTTTTAATTTTACAAGATTTAACCCTTAACAAGGTATACATATCTCCACTGGACAGTTATTTGAAATGAAATGCAATTCTTAATTACATCTTCTTAGTTCTGCAATTTTCCTCACGCTTTCAATCCTTCAGTGCTCATTAAAAAACATTACTGATAAGACATCCAAAACATCCAGACATGCAAACTTGCCTCTTGCATCTAAAGTTTCTCCTTTTCAAGGATATTCAGGCCTGTAACTGCTTTTAGGTTTATCAATATAAAATCCATTTATTTAAAGGGATTAAAAAAAAAAATCTTCAGGCAACTTAGTGCTCCAATTCTTAATAGTTACAACAAACCATAAAAAGTAGGAAAAATCCCACCTCTCCTTGCATACTGCCTTCAAAGTATTTTTGCTCCTTTTAGTAGTCAAACATAGATTTTTCCATGACATTTTGATTAGGCTCTTACTGTGAACACATTAAGTGATAATTGGTCCAAAAATACTTACTGAGCCAGGAATATCAGAATATAGTAAATACTGGGAGCACCATAGGCAGCTGTATGAATCACTTCACATACCTGTGGTTTTCCAGGTTCCTGTGCTTAGTCATGAGTACACTCTTCATATTCTTGTACACAGAACACAATTTCTGCCAATTTTTGTTCTTGGCTTCTACACTGCCACCTGTAGTCATACAAGAGAAATTAGCCATATTTTATGCTGCAAATCCTATTAGCACAATGTTTCAGCTCACTTGTTTTTCTATACAAACATTCTAAAGCATCCCTTTTTGTAAAAGGTGCATTCATATATTCAAACCAAGTTATTTACATTTTTTTTCTCTTTAAGTGACTTGAGGAAGAAAGAAAAAAACAATCCCAACTCAATTTAAACCAAGATGACATTTAAAACTCAGATTCTTTGTAGATTTTTATTTTCTCCTTGTTGCTTAGTGGACACATCATAACCTTGACAGAGCAAGGTGACTTCTGAAGTGGCAATGCAAAACCATCTGCAGCTAATTACTTGGTAAATACAAAAACCCCCAATTTGATTTGTTCTTCCATCTCAAAAATGAACATTTTTTTAGTTTTACAGAAACATAATTTCCAGGCTCAGCTTAGTTACCTTTTACAGGTTATAAGAAAATGTATAGAATTCAAAATTGCTAGTATTTGGAAGATCATCTCATAGAACTAGCAGTGATCTTGAACTTTTTCATACAATGAAAACCACTCGATTTAGTCCAGGTTTAGTGCACTTTGAACAATACGCCACACATCCCGCCAAATTAACCATTTACAACAAAATAAGACCTAAATACACAGTACCCGGAGCCCTCACATTAATCCTTCCCTGAAAATGTGAAAAAAAACCCAGAAAATTCATGCCTTCCTGGAAAAACCAAAGCTTCCTGGTGTTCAGAACACGGGTTTCACCGAATAGCGAAGTTTCGGACTACAAGCTCTGGGGGGAAACCTGGCTTTTGCACGCACATGCCTTCTCCTTTTTTCCAGTTAAGGACTGCTCATATCATCCCTGGAAGCGGGCACTCGAATGCTCCCACTACGCGTCTCCCTGGAAAAACGCTCCGGAGCCAGGAGCGGGCAGAAACAAACTCGGGTCCCCGCGCCACGGGAGGCTCCGGGCACCCGCACCCCTGCGCTGCCCTACGGCCGCGGCACCCGCAGCCGCCACCAGAAATCTCACACTGGAACAGAAACCGAAATCAAACGCGATTTCCAAGAACAAGTTGGTCTTAGGAAAAAAGAAAAAAAAAGAAAAAAGAAAAAAAAAAAGAAAAAAAACCCCGAAGGTGATATAAAAAGAAATAAAATTCCCAAGCGCCGGCGAGGCTGCCCACGTCCCGAAGCACACGTCCAGGTAAACCTCTCAACCTCTCGCCTTCCCAGAGGCGCCGGCCACTCCCCGAGGGGAGAGGCTCCCCCGGCCGCAGGAGCCCCCCGGGACACGGCCACCATCCCAGCCCGGCTGCGGCCGCTCAGGTGCGCCGGGCACCGCCCCGCTGCCCGCGGCCCCCGCCGCCGCCTCCCCCG
>VYZQ01063322.1:0-11033 GCA_013400655.1 Mystacornis crossleyi
TTGGTGTCTGTAAGTTGCAGTTGGGAGATTGATCTCTTCTGGGCTCCCCATCAGAGAATTGCTCACCATGTTTTTCGTTGCTGGCCATGTGGTCCCTGCCAGCACTGCACGGCCGACCCTGGCCTCAGGAGAGGGTCGGCCATGCAGACCTAGCCTCAGGAGAGCTCTGGCCAAGCAGATCATAAAGTCACCCCAAGACACACCTGAAAAATTACTTTTGATGCTTCTGTTCAAATCCCTCTTGTGCAGTATAGATATCTATGGAGACACTATGTCACATCTTTAATATCAGTTATCATTTTAAAAAGATAACAACTGCTACTTTTGTATGGGTCAGGACAGCAGTTATAGCGCTGTGACCTGGTTCTTATTTGGGTAATTGCATTCTGTTCTGTTTGAAAGCTTTTTAATGTTCTGGTGAAATGGAATATTCTTCATTTCCTTTCAGAACAACTGCTAATGCTTCGGAACATTTACTGGCTGAGGCTTATACCAGAGGCAGAACCCTTTTCTGATGAGAGAAGTCCTGTGTTAGCAACAGACAGCATGATGAATATATCCATCTATGGGAGGCATCTAAATATGTCAGGATCATTTTCTGGTTTAAGACTGAATTTGCATTTATGATTTACTTACTCAAAAACTGGTTTTGTTTTGATTTTATAATGATGCCTAAAACACAGAGTTGTAGCTCCAATTCAGATTTCCTTTAGGATCAGACATGGTAGTTTTCATCATATTCATTTTCCCTATTTCTTTGTAAAAGGATGAATACAACGAGGCATATGAAAAAGTAAAGTATTTTGTAAACATCATGCATTAACCTGGAAATTGCAACATTCATTTTCTAGAATAAGATAATTTTTGATAACTGTCATAGCAAATGCATCAGTCTCTCATCATGCCTTTTATTTTCCATTTCTTGGGA
The DNA here is from genome assembly GCA_013400655.1 of Mystacornis crossleyi. Lineage (NCBI taxonomy): Eukaryota > Metazoa > Chordata > Aves > Passeriformes > Timaliidae > Mystacornis > Mystacornis crossleyi. The sequence goes on from VYZQ01063322.1 coordinate 929, forward strand.
TAGGGCACCTTCACCCAAATACAAAATAATCATTTTTCATCACTTAAAAATCAGTACTAAGCCCTGTATTTTGAAAGACTGGAGAAAGAGGATTGAGATGAGAAAGCAAACACACTAAAGAGATTGAGCAAATACAACTCATGGCAGAATGTTCATGCAATAAAAGCTAGAGTTAGAAAACAAAGGAAAAGGTGCCATTTACTGATTTTAAAATGTACACATATAAGAAGAGATATGAAGTCAAATAAGAAGATCTGGAGTTATATTTTTAACCTTAAATAGTCCCTGTTTTGCTGGTAGATTTTAACATACCCATTTGGTGTATATCACTCATATGTTCTATCTTTGGGCCAAAGAATAAAATTTTCTCTTAGCGGTGAGAGGAATGATACAGTTTGGCCATCACTGGTTATTGATGGTCCGGGTATTAAGAACATTTCTTAAATCCATAGAAATAATTTGGGGGACTTTAAAACATTAATATAATTTATATTAGATTTTATATAAACATTTATAATAGACATGTTTGTATAATATATAATCTATAAAACTATATAAAATGCAAGAACATTTTTATATTATTGTTCTCCTCAGCTATTTTTCTGGTGACTTCCAACAGCTCAGAACAAGTGTCTTATTCATTTATTGATTGTATTCCATTAAAAATTGAACTTACACACTATTTCAGACAGTATTTCTATCTAATATGTCTGTTCAGATTTTTAGGCTGATGTTAGCAGATTTGTGATGGTCTTCTTGTCAGAAATATTGCATAAATCTAGCAGTTCTGGTTTAACATGACATTTGTTGGGAGTAAGTCATGCAAAAGAATAGGATGAAGAGACTATGATAAAACAAAGCCAGCCAGGCTTCTGTCTGCAACAGAAACTTCCACCAGTACCCAAAACGTAACCATGGCATTGGTGTTACTGCCAGGTCTTCTCCTTCTTATGTCTCCTTCATCCCTCCTGCCACCCACTGCCACTGCACTGGTAACCTCATTCCTGCCTCCATGATCTACTTTTCCATGACCAGTGGTACTATTTTTTTTTTTATTTTGTGGCAAAGAGCCCCACAATTAGCAGCGAATTATGCAATTTTTTCAGTTTTAGATTTCCCTGTGTGTGCTCTGGCCCTCCAAAGTGAAAATGTAGCTATTGTTTTTTATTCTAAGGATAGCAGAAGTCAAGCGAAAATCCTTAAAATATCCCTGTAAGATGTGCTATGGCCAGATTTCTAAGCCAGTGTACTTGGAGATTATTTTAGAGCAGAGTGATTAACAGCTATAGCAGGCCTCTGTCTTCCTCTAGGGTGAGGAAGTGAACATCTTAAGTGAACATCTTCCTGACATGTATCTACATTTCTAGAATGAACTGCACTATGATCTTAGCATTTGTCTTCTGTTTAGATGAATTTAACTTAATATCATTTTCTGTGAGAAGCCCAGCACTGGACGCAGAACTCCAGATGTGCCTCACCNGGTTTTCAAGACATCTTTTTTTTTTTTGTTAAATACTTAACGTAGAACTGGGGCCTCTGATCAGTGACAGACACCTCTAGGGATGAACACAGCACCAGCAATTACCAGTAATAACAGAACTAACGAGACCATCTGACAAAGGAATATTTTAGCCAGTTTATCAAAATCAGCACAAGAAAGTCTGTGCCCTTTACTGACATGAATAAATTTGCTTCTTTGGAGTTAGCATAAAGCACAGGGAGCCATGTCTAGTCTTTCCATGTCTAGTTGAGGGACTTAATCTGCAAATTGTCATTTTGCATGAACATGAAAATAGGTTGTGTAACTAGAAGGTTTTACTCTGTGGCAAATCAGCCCAGGATTTATTCCAGTTTAGTTTAGACAGCCTTCACACCTTATAGAAGATCCCATTTAATTAAAGTGGTGACATCTTCTTTTTCATATTCCAGGCAAGTTTTACTATTGATTTAACTTATAAAGGGCATGTAGCAATGTTAAATTTCAGTGATAAAATTTAATTTTCTCTGATTCATTTAAGAAATGGAGCAATCATGATCGCACAGGGGTATATCTTCCCTTCACTTCCTGCTGTTTAACATCCCATATCCAAATCAGTGTCTAGCAGGCTTGTGGCTTAAATCTACCTATTTTTTAATCAATAATGAGTAGTAAATTAAAATCTGATGAGGTTTAAGTACAATGTTTGCGTGACAAATCTCCACTTGTGGGTTTATTGACAATATTTTGCTGCTTTCAATCCAGAATCATGCTTCCTTTCTCAAGAATTCAGAATAAGTTATCTCTTTTCAGTCAGTCAGATATGAAATACTGGTTTTGTCTTACACTTTGACAGCAGTTTACTATTTAGACAAGTATCCACACCCACAGGTACAAATGTGAGACTCTTCTAGGCTTCCTAGGAAACAATGACCTGGCATTTATTATCCTACAGTAACACATTTTAAGGGAACTTTAGAACTGGGAGAATTGGTCTCTGGACAGTTTTTAAGATAGTTCCTTCACTGGATCTCATTTAGCTGTACTAATTGATAGCATTCAAGTATCTGATGCAAACTTCAGAGTCTAATATTCCAGTTCTTTAATGCCTGGCTGATTCACAAACCATTGGCAATACTTGGAATAGATTATACTGTTATACAGCATCTGGATAGAACTGAACCTTTCAAAAGGTGAAGGACTTCTACCTCAGTCTTTTCTCAATTTTAACATCACAAGGTACTGTCCTTTGCATTTTAGCATTTCTACCCAGAATTGCCAAACACATGGACACCTTCACAGATAATCCTCATACATTGCATCCATTCTTCACCACAGAGTTACATTTTTCACAGAATCACAGAATGGATCTAGTTGGAAGGCACCAGAGTGGGTCATCTGTTCCAACCTTCCTGCTCAAGCAGGGCCATCCTTTGGTACATGACACAGGAGTTTGTCCGGATGGTTATTGAGTACCTCCAGTGAGGGAGACTCCACAGCCTCTCTGGTCAATCTCTTCTAGGGCTCAGTCACCGGCAGAATACAGAAGTTCTTCCTCGTGTTCAGGTGGAACTTCCTGTGCATCAGTTTCTGCCCGTTGCCTCTTGTCCTATTGCTTGGTACCACTGAAAAGAGCCTGATCCATCCTCTTGGCACGCTCGGTTTAGATACTTGTAAACATTGATGAGGTCAATTGTCTCTTGAGGCTAAACAGGCCCAGATCCCCCAGCCTGTCCTTCTAAGACAAATGCTCTGGATCCCTCATCATCTTTTTCATTGTCCACTAGACCCTCTCCAGGAGCTCCATGTTCCAAGAAGCCCAGCACTAGACACAGAACTTCAGATGTGCCTCACCAGGGCTGAGTAGAGGAGCAGGGTCACCTCCCTTGACCTGCTGTCAAAGCTCTTCCTAATGCACCCCAGGATCCCACTGGCCTTCTTGGCCACAAGGACACTGCTGGCTCATGGTCTACCAGGACCCCCAGGTCCTTCTCTGCAGAGCTGCTTTCCAGCAGGTCAGACCCCAGCCTGTGCTGGTGCCTGGAGTTATTCTTCTTCTGGTTCAGGACCCTTGCATTTTCCTTTATTCTCTGCAAATTACCGAAAAATACTGTGCTGTCACAGCTTGCCTTTAACAAGCGATTATGAAAAATGGGTAATTCAGAGCAGGTTGTGAATATTCCAAGGCTGAAGAGTCAGCTTTGAAATTTCATGGGACAAACAAGTCCCTGATGGGAAAGTAGACTGAAAATAGGGACAGGAAGAAAAGCTTAGGAATATAATATTGTAATAGGTTGAACCTGAATTGATTGACGGGCTTTTGGGCCAATTGTTTTTGCAATTTTGCATATAAAAAGCCCGTGCAAGCACAGGAGATTTCTCTTTGTTTCTAGCCTCAAGGGTCGAGGGGTGGCCAGAGGGCCTGGGGTCAGGCCTGGGCCAGGCCCTCCNAAAGATTCATGAGAAAGATACCTTTTTCACTTCAACAGATTTTCTCTGGGCAGGACTGTTGGTTTGTTAAAACTCTATGGTACAGTAGAAGAACCTCTTTTCCTTAAGCATAAAAAGACTCTTAGAAAAGGTGCAACTCTAACCAAAATGACATATTCTTGTTTTGCTTTCACTTGTGAAAATTTTGTGGTAAAGGAAAAGGCATTGTGAAAGATAAAGTGTTTGAAAGTTTGCTTTAATCTCTTATCTTCTTTTTTTTTCATTCTGTAGTAATAAACTTTCCTTTATATTGCAATTGTTTAAGTGTGGACCTTGTTTTGCCCTGAAGTTTCTTTACATTTTCCTCAATAAATCCATATTCCCCTTGTACACATAATTGGATTTCGTGTGTTTGGCATTTAAACCAGCATCAACCCACTACAAATATGTTTATGGAAAATGAATCCTTGCTAAGATACCTTGAATTTACATAGGAAGGATGTATCTTATGAAATTAAAGTTGGCAGCAAAGGCTGCACCAAAGTAAAAGAAAATTATTCCTACTTCCACTTACAGTGTGACTCAACTTCAAGATCACTTCTATTTCATTCATTCAGCTTTTGAACTCTTAAGAAAGTGCCATAGTTATGTTCAACCCTCTTTTATCTCTGTGTTAAAAAGCATTTTCTTGTAAATTTGGATCACCAAACTTCCCTGTGTATGTCCTGAGGCTCTATCCAGTTGTTGTCTTCTTTTCTGTGATTTCTTAGGACTTACAATTCAATCAGGATATTAGTTCTAATACTTCTGAAGATCTACAGACTACTTCTTTCTGAATTTCAGAGATGCTAACAGCTGTTTAATATCACTGGTTGCAACCTGCTACTCTCCAGCCAGCAGACAAGACTTGTTGCAATATCATGAATAATAAACTGCTAGGAGTCATCTCGTTCCACCCAGCAGCACTGGGTTCAATCATCTTTATACAGCCACTTAATGTATTTATATAAAATATGTATTTCATATATACAGATAATTGAATTATTTATTTCATATAAAGCAACCTTTATTTCTTTTTCCAGAGGCTGGACTGGAACAAAACCACTTTGAGGAAGATGGTGGGTTTGGGTAAAGGTCCCCCAGCTAGGTCTTGAGGGAAGCATAACTTGTGCCCTTCCACACCTCAAGGTGATGCATCCATTGAAAAAATATTTGAGAAAGTTTTTGAGGATGTCATCCAGCAAGCAATAACATTCTCTGTGGAGCATAAAACCAGAAAGCTTCTTTTCTCTTTTTTTTTTTTTTTCATTCCTCATGCTCCTACTTATTTGCTCAGCTACAAGTGTATTATATTCTGCATTCCAGTGAGTGTTAGCCAAAACATAAACAGAAAAAGAACAATAAATAAAATATATGACTCCTGTAGCAGAAACAGCTATCACTTTCATGAGTGTAACTCAATACCCATTTATTTCCTCCCTCTGGACAATTTATAAAGATGGAAGTGTCTCACAGCCCACTACACCTCCCATACTGCTATTATGCCTGTGGGAACTTCAGCACCTGAGAGCAAGAAATAACGTAACATGTGCTGTGATTAGCTTCTTTTCCTTCATCTCTTTTTATAGCTCTTTTGCTTACCTTCTTTGCCACATACCTTGCTATTTGCCAATCCCTTTTGCACCTACCATATGTTTCAATACACCCTTGCATTTAGTAACCCAATAGTTTTGATAGCTTTTAGTAAATCTGGTGGTTTAGCTTGAGCTAACAAAACACCTGATAACAGACCACAGAGATTAATTACAGTGTGGCATGTCCTTGCTTAGAAGAAATGCAGTTTCTGAAACTGATTTTAAATAATGTAGTAGAGCACATTGATACTGCATTTTAAGGATTTAGGACTATATTTGTACCTCCTCATTTAGGCATCAACACTGCACTGCCAAAAAATCATGGCTCTTTGACTGCTTCAGATCAAAGAAGTCCTTTATGACTTTAATAAGACACAAAATGTCTCTGAAGAGCTACATAAAATGGTCCCTACAGACATCTATGACTCTTACCTGACTATAGAAGACTAATCACCAGGTTCAGATGCGAGCAGTTACCATCAAATCTCATTCTTGATGCTGAGTGCTTCCATGACTTAGCTGCTACTCCAAAATCATGATCTCTGAGAAGTGCATATTTAATGCCTGCTGGCATCCTAATGTAAGTGAAATTCAGCCTGCTAACCGGGGGTCTAAATTTTTACAGAATAGGGATGAAACCATGGAAAGACAGATCTCCAAAAACTGTAACATAACAAGAATGTGCTGTTATTTGCATAACAGTACTATGTTTTTATCGTCTACACTACATGCTGAAATGTGGGGTTTTTCATACAGTTACAGAAGTCTATTTTTTTTAAACAAAAATGTTATTTCTGTGATAGAAGTAAAAGCCTCTAAGTCTCTCCTTATGCAAGCTGCTTTTAGTTTTGACTATGAACTCATAAGCTGTTTGAAACAGTCTTTCCTCCTCTCTGTTTATAAGAAGTGAATCACATTTTTGGTTGCACTATATCCTTGTCTTGGTTTGAAAGAGAGGTGTCTGCTAAGGAAGGCAGGAGCCTCCCTTGGAATGGAAAAATGCAACCCCCTTCCCTCCGAATTACTATAATTTTGAAATTAAGGGGCTTTCAGGCAAAAATATGGGGAATAGGAATAACAATTCTTTTTACTAAAAAAAAAAACAAACCAAAAAACCCCCATATATATAACAAAGCAATATTACAGAAAACACTGATTTAACCTAACAGAATCAGGGTACGACCTGACACCCTGCTGGGCAGGGTGGTGGTAGCAGTCCAGTCAGGTGACAGCTGCAGTTCTCTCTGAAGTTCTGTTGGAGCGGTGATCTTGTAGAACGGTCTGGTCTTCCTTGGAAGGTTCAGTGGTAGATATGTAGCTCTTGTCCTCTGGGAATCCAGTGGAAGAGGCTGCTTCTCGTGTTCGAAATCTCAGATTATATCCAGGATGCAATGCTTGGTTTCTCCCTCTGGGTGGCGCATCTCACAATGGGATGATGTAATTTTATCAGTCATGCAGGGAGACTAGATGGCCCATTAACAGAAGATATCTCCCTGGAGGGAGGATGGGTCATGGGAGAGATAAAGAACTCTGCCCCACCTGGTGTCACAGCTGGCCCATTAACGGAAGATATCCCCACGAGTTTACCAGGCATGAGTCATGAAGGAGGTGGGGGAGCACTGTCCCACCCCGTTTTAACAGCTCATGAAGATGGTGTTAGAATACATACTTTTGGGCACATCTTATATTGTAACCTAGGACAATCCTAAACAATGATAGTACAAAATTGTGAGCCATTACCTGTGAAAAAGTATTTTTAACTTCTAAGTTCTGTTCTCCAACAGCCTGTGCAGAACAATGTATGGACTAAGACACTACTTCAGTGTAATAAATCTGTCCTTTCCCAGATTTAAACACTAGCTCACTAGCTGTTTATATGGAGCTCTCTTGACACAAAAATGGAACATTTTAGTCTGAGAAAAGGAACTTAGATCTTCTTGACCTTCAGATCATACTTCAAGACTTTTTAAAGAAAAAGTCATCATTAAAAAAGTCTGTGATTTTGATATTAGTACTGTTTGAGGAGGCCGTGTACTTGTCTTGTTTCTCACACAACATTGTCCTTTTGTTTAAGCCAAAACCATTAGAAATATTTCAAAAGGTCTATCAAAAAATGTTACTGCTTAAAAGTATAGTTGAATGGTTGACAAGTCAAACAAATGCTCAGGAACTACTTAAAAAGTTAAGCCCAAATCTAGAGCATTACAGTGGCAGTTGTCAGCACAATTCTATTGCTATTCTTGACATGTTATACAAGAATTGTGCTGAAAAGCAAGATAGATTAGAAATTTTGTTAAGTGCAGCTTTTACTCATCCACAGTTCTTGAACAGAGCAAGAAAATAGACACAACTTATTTGAGCTCTCAGATACATTTTCACATTCTGATAGAATTTTTAAAAATGCAAGAGTGTCAATCAAACTCTCCAATGCTTTATTTTTCATTCAAAGTTAGTCTGCTCATAAGTACTTTCATACTGTTTACTCTTTGAAAATTTTATATTCAGTAAAATATTATTGAATATTATAAAATGTAAGTTTTAGGTCTGAATTGAAAATATAAATTTCAGTTTTAATGACTTGCAAGTGAAAATTAGCTGTGGATAGACCAGAAAGAAAGAAACCTGGTTTTCTTTAATACTGATCGACATAACAATAAAGTGAATAAATGAAAATTAAGAAATGATAACAGTAAAATGCAAAAAAAGTTGATAGTGCATACTTTGAAATGTTCTTACAGAAAAACTTGTGATACCATAGCAGTATCAGGGAAAGCTTCCAAATGATATGAGAAAATCTAAGAGCAAAAGAAACAAATGAATCACAGAACATCCTAGGTTGGAAGAGACCCTAAAGATCACCTAATTCCAACTCCCCTCTCAGGGGCAGGGGCACCTTTCACTAGATCACACCGCTCAAAGCCTCACTCAACCTGGCACTGATGGGGCCAGTCAACTTCCAGGGATGGGGCACCCGGGCTATGAACAGAATAATGTAAAGAAAATAGCAAAAGTTTCCAGTGAAAGTTCATAGAAACCATGTGAAGCCAATACAAATTAAAGTCTACTCACTTAGGTCCAACACATTTCTTAAAGATAAAGAACTTCAAATATTTTCCTTAAATTGTCATTTCATTAAATGGCAATTCAGCACAATTACTGTTACCATTAAAGATTCGAGTATATTTGTCAGGTCATAAAAATGAAATCAGGAAGGACAGCAGAAAACCTGGACGTTATTTAACTGCTATTTAGACAAATTACGTTACGTAGTAAACATTTATATTTCTGGTCAACATGTTGGTGTTTACACGGGCTTGTTAGCGTAGAATTTTTACAGACAAATCATGAGCAGCAGTGAATGGAAACTACTTGGTGCAGCTTTCCTTTCAGGACCCTGTATTCAGACCATCTGTGGTTCTTTACCTCTCCTAATCCAAAAGCGGTAGGAAGGAGGGAAGTCATTGCAAGGAAACAAGTCCTTGGAGCACATTTTTGTAAAGATGCAGGACATGAATGCTGTGTGCATATGGGGAAGTGGAAATGAGAAAGCAAGGCAGTGGCAATAAAAAGGCATGACAACCAGCTGACTAAGCACGCAAACATCAGGGGAAAACCAAAATGAGCACGGAGATGAACAGTAGTGGAGATGAACTTCTCTCTTCTCTGAGAAAAGGCAGGTTTGGGAGAAGGAAGAAATTTTGTAGCATGAAAACCAGAAACTCGGTAGTCATTGAAACACTTCAAATTATTTGTTTTAATGTCATGTCATAACAGAACAGGATAGCGCCTCTTAAATAATTCTTTTAACATTGGTTATGCTGACAGGTTTTGTGAAAACATCTTCAACTCCTGATGCTTGCTGGCCAAACAATTCTTTCCCATGCAACATCAAGAATGAAACACTGCTGTTCAATAACTATTCCTATACTCAACAAGTGTGCTTAGAAGTTCTGTTCACTCTGTTGAACCTCCTAAATGTGTATAGAGGTGCCCACATAACACCTGGGTTTTAAAATGCTAGTTATGATCACATTGCCACAATTCTTTTGAATACAAATAAAAATAAAGGTTTTCTTTTATTTATTCTTAAAGGAATAAAAAGCAGAGTCCCAAAGCAGTCTATAAGCCAGAAGTATTTAATCAAGGACAATGTAGAAAGTACACACCACACTGAATAAGGTTTATATGAAGCCACTGCTTCTATAAACTTGCCTTATATGATTTCAGAACACTGAAATAATTTCCAACAGTTGTTCTTCTCCCTAAGAAGTTGTCCTTTTCAGTCGGAAGATGTTTCGAAAGTAAAATAACAAAAGCAACTATTTTGTGGTGATCACAGTTTTTTTGGAAAAGAAGAGGTTTTATTTCAGAAAAGCTACAGGGCATAACCAAGCATTTAACAGCACACTTTTCTCTATGTATCAAAAGTATACCGATTCTAAAGTCAGGAGGACTACTCCTACGCCAATTTATTCTTTGTATCTTTCAACACAAGTTTCTTTCCTGAGATTTCTATACAATGAAAACTACAGTGAGGCTTGTGTTGGTTTTTTGGGGTTTTTTT
>VYZQ01063323.1:8009-19961 GCA_013400655.1 Mystacornis crossleyi
TATAAAACATGTTAATACTTCATTAGACACCAAACAAAATGGCATAATGCTCAACATACAGTGTGGAAGCTCCAGTTACTTGCTGACTCTATTTCCATGGAGTTTTAATGGGATCCTAGCTGGTGCATGCATTTTGCTCTGTCAGGTGATTGTGAGTTTGCTATGAAACTTTGATGGGCTGGCAACGGGCTTGCTTTCCCACCCTTTCGCTGCTACTAAATTTCTTTTCAAATTATAATTTTTGACATTGGAAGCACCTTCTTATACAGTCTCACAATAGCAAAGCAGCATTTACGTGGGGTCTGGTATTTCTCATGCAAATTATAACAAAAAATAGAAACACATTCATAAAACCTGCTACCTCAAAGACCAATAATTGGATTCAGAACACAGTTGGTACTTTTAGGATCACCAAATTAAAATATAGAGGGCTAAATTTACAGAAGTGTTTTCTCTGATGTGAAAAGAAAAAAATTGTGCAAGAGACTACATTTCAAAACACTTGTCAGTACTACTTTTCTAATGACTTCATGCTGAAAACCCTAAATGTCTGAAACAAAGGCTCTGGAAAATTCTTCAAGTAAGGACAGCATAAGAAGAGAGAGACAGCACCATATATGTATTTCTTATATTTAGGTTTTGAAGAGAATTACAGGGCTGCATTGGAACATATGAATTAACCTATTCCCATGTGCTTTGGATGGCAAGGACACATGGCATTTGTCACATCCCTATTGCACTAGCACATGTAATAAAAACAGATAACCAGGACAAGAAAATTAGTATTTGGACCGAGCCTATACTTCATTAGAATCTCTTTCTTTTTCTTTCTTTTTCTTTCTTTTACTCTCTTTCTACAAACACAAACAAGCCCTGTGAAAGTATCACAGTAAGGGAGCACTAAATTAAAAGAGCCAACCACAATAGCATTAGCATTAGAGGTTACAACAAATGAAATCATTGCTGGGAAAAAATTCTAAATGCATGCATCTCCACAAAGAACTTTGAAACAATGACTTTAGTCCATAGGGAAATGCTGTGGTATATAACACAGTATCATTACAATAAAAAAGGAGCCATGAGGCACATCACTAAGAGAGAAAACAAATCAAAACAAAACAGAGAAGAAAAACAAGCAGCTGATTGTGTCTCTGCCAAGGGTGAAGTAAACAGTACATCTGTTTCAAAATTCAGACCCCTACGTCTGACCAGGAGTAAAACTGTCCATTAGAAAACAGAGTCAGGAAAGGTTAGTGACATTTTGAGTTGTCTAGTTTCTTTCTGCTTTTTCCTTCCACACAGAAAAGCAGTTCTGAGTGCACATATTTATAATAAATTCAATTGTTAAACGAAAATAATTTTACAAATTCCCTTTTATATTAAAAATACTCTTATCATAAACATGGAACATACTGTGTACAGGCAGTCTGTCTGACTTACAGCAGCTCAGTTCAGCCTGTGCAAGATAACCAGGAGTAATGGTTTTTGATAATCAGGCCACAGTATTAATATAACATGAACCATAAATGCTTTTGTACTATGTCTCTGGTTAAGCTAGCAAATCTCATTGGAATATTAAGGAGGAAAAATCTATCTTCCATTTTCTCTTCTAAATTATAAAACGTGCTTCAGAGTATTTCTCCAGATGCCTATTTTGAACAGACACTACAAAGGCAACTATATGGTACAGGTGATTAATGGCTGTATCTCTTAAATAAACATCTGATCTGCAGTATCCAGTTCAAACTCAAATGTTGCTTGCTGGGTCAGAGTTTTGGTTCCACAGAACTTAGCTATCAGATTCCAAGTGCCAGTTATGCTGGCAGGGATCGGTCTGCTTGGGAAAATAGAATTCAACTGCCCCGGGAAGAGAAAATTCCATTTCAAAAGATTTCATCAGTCCTCTGCTTCTAGAGCATTAATCTGAAGGCACTCATTTTGACTCATGTCAGTTGCGGAGAAACCCTAAATAATGCCCATTTTCATCAATATTATCAGTAAGTTACACATAAAAAAAGTAGTATCAATGCTGAGATTTGGGGAGTATTTTACAACACATCAGAATAAGGTGACTCAGAAATATACCTTATGTAAAACATACTGCTGTTCAGAAACACAACCCATATATGTTATTACAACTAAATTTCATATTAGTATGGGGCAATAGTAACTACAAACCAACAAACTTTACACAGAAGCAGCATCACCATAATATAATGCTTACAACAACTCTGCTTCCATAAGATAAATAAATATATCATATAAATATAAAAGCACAAAAAAATTTTCATTTTAAAAAACAAAATTTTGGTTGAAATATATACATATAAATGTATTATTCTTTGAATTGTTTATAAGGCAATTCAACATAAATGACTGATGGAATACAAATCAAATAACATAGCTGACTTTCTTTGCATTTACTTATGGTAGGTGAAACAGAAAGCCAAGGCCCATTCCTAACAAGTTTTGATCATTAAAAAATCCATGGCAATTTTAACAAGAATACGGGTGTTAGATTAATCACAGTGAACTGGCCAAATTCCAGTTCTGGTAATTACATCCTGCATACCTAAAATTCCCCCTGCAGTTTCAACTGGAGAAGTTACTCTTTGCTTTTCCTCTAAAACAACATTGCATATCGTGGTGCTACTAACATAACTTCAGGTCCAAAAAGTTTTGTTTCAGTATCAGGCAAATGGTCTGAAAAGCTTTTCGATCTTCTCAGACTCAAGACACCTTAAAAACACAACTGTTCCAGTATGTTACTTCATCCAACTGTTTCTTCCCCTCTCATCACACACATATTTATCCTCGACCCTGGATGCAGTGGAAGCATCCATTTATCCATCACTTCTCTAGTTAAGAAATTCTTGCACCTGCCTTCCACAACCCTAACCAGCAAAATCAAGCACCCCACTCATCTGACACGGAGGCAGGTGCAAGAACGCATTGAGCACCCTCATGGGCTCTCCAGACAAAGAGCAAGAAAACTCACTTGGCATCTTGGATATGGGTCTTATGAAGTGCACAGGCACTTGCTGCCTCTGCTCTCTCAGAAACAAACAAATAAAAGGACTAGGATTCCTTCTCTACTCTTACACACCAGAAAAATGGCAGGCATGGTCGCAGTGCTAATTCTTTCTCTCCCACCAGTAGCTACATATAATAATTCAAAGTCCAGCATCTATCTATTCAATTAACAAGAAAGATTTGGATAGAAAGCAACTGTGGAAACCACCATTAATTTTTAAAATAGCTAACAATTAAGCCTTATGGACTGCCAACATTACATCAGAATGCTTCATGTAGTCACTAGAAAAAGACTCTTATTTGCTTTTGCAGAAGCATACAGGATAGTATATGTAAATAGATGTAAATGTAGAAAGGCCAAAGACAGAGAGACCAAGAACACACTGCCTCGTAGAAAGAGAACGTGCCTGTTAAGGTAAGACAAATATAGGGGGCAGGGAGACACAGAGACGCTGGGCTGCTCCAGGCAGGTAAGGGTAGGCATCTGTCAGTCTACCACCGTGGCAGCCTCCTCTAAACTGGCCCTGCTGGCTCCTCTCCAGGTAAGCTACTTTCCGAGCTGAGGACAAATGTATATTGTACAGAAGGCTGGCTAGAGTTTTCCAAGTTTCTATTAAAGCACATTTTGTAAGTGATAACGTCTCTTAAGTGTAACAAGCAAAATATTATGAATTGATTTCAGCATGAGCTATTCAAGATAAGATGGAATAAGAACAGTGGCTGAAGTAGAAGTGTTTAAATGAGACACAGGGTCTGTTCCTTGCTTCTGACCTCTGTAGATAAGCAATAAAATTACACATGGCTGCAAGAGTATGCTGTGTCAAGAGTATTAAGTGGACAGCTTCTAATTACCTTTAGCTCATAAAGCTGGAGAGTTTGATCTATTGCTTAAAAGGTTTTTAGTTTAATTTATTTTAATCAACAATTCTATTTTTAGCAGTAGTTTCTGAGATGTTTTTTCCAGTAAATGGGTGGGTAGAAAGGGTGGTTGAGGGTCTGGTTAGCTAACTGGCTCACCTCCCAAGATGCACAACCCCAAAGTCCCCAGCTCAGTAGGAATCTGTCGATGTAAAATGAGACTGTGCTGGTTTTAACACCAGCATGAAATTAAACTACAATAAAGCCACTTCCCTTCCCCTTCCCCTTCCCATAAGGGAGGGACAAAAAGGAGAGACTATGGGTTGAGATAACCATTTACTAAGAGCACAAAGCAATGGAATAAGACATGCTCAATATAGTTATGTTAACAATAATAATAAATAATATAGCAATAGTAATAGCAAAAGTATACAAAAAAGAGGTGTTTTACCCACAAAAAGGTATTCACCACGGGAAACAATACCAAGATGGTGGCCACTCTGTGCAGGTTACCCGGCGTGGTTTCTCCAGATAAAGGCGATGTGTGGCCGTTCCCACCCACTGCCCTCACACATTTGGGAACAAAGGCAATATGGTGTGGGAGCTCATGTGGAGAATGCCTCTCAGCCCCCAGCCCCAAATAGCGAAGGACAGCGATCCCCTGCCAGCCGCCTCCTGGTGGGCACTGTTGCTTCAGCACTAGGAGCGATTGAGTTTTCACCACTGTTCCTTTCAGCACCACAGATCCACAGGTGCACTCCAGAGACAACAGGAGAGGGCATTGGCAGGATGGCAGAGGGACCGAGCCTGCAGGAGTTAATGCCAACACTTTGCCAGAGCAAGGCAAAATAGCCTTTTCTGAACAAAACCATGAGCCCCAGCAATGACGTGCCTGGTATAGAATAACAACCTGGTCACACCCACCCTGCACTAAATTCCCCCCTCCACTGTCACCAGGACAGAGATAAAGGCACTGGAGTCTGGGAACCCTATAGCAATGGCCATATTTTCTAGCAATATTTTTTACTTCCAGCTGCAACAGAGTCCAATCAGTGTGGTGGGATTCAGTGAGAGGACATTAATGCTCCCATGCTTTTCTAAACATGGCTGTCATTCCTGGCAACATTTTCCTATGTCCCTGCTCATGGTGGAGGGAGCTAGGATGGGAAGCCCTTGACAAGGTGGTTACTGGGCATGAAGAATCTAAAAACTATGGAGAGGGGAAGAATGACAGTTCCTGTTACTAGTACAAACATACTGCTTGGTTGTACCTTCTCCCAAATGAAAGAAATGGCTCAGGAAAAGGGCAGTTGTGGTTTCATTTCACAGTCCCCCAGACTCTGGCAAAAACAATGGTGAAAGGGAAGTGAAAAGACATACAACAACTTTGGAAACTCTGTGACAGGATACCAGAAGTACCAGTCATCCACAAAGATCCAAGACTGTTTTCACTAACAAAACTTTTATTAAAGGCTGCAGTGATATTCTTGGGATCAAATTTAATAATCCAGTGGTACTGAATCTCCTTGTGCTTTTAGGGTATTGATTAATCCTTTGATGCTCATTTGGCTAATACGCATGTGGGCTATTCATGAACTAATTTTCATAAAATTCAGATCAGAACGGTATCAAGCTATTCTCTCACTACAGTACAAGCAATCTAATAAAAATATCCCCGTATGTCATAAGTCAGATATTAAAAAGAGGAAAAAAACAACACAAAAATCATGGACTTCATGACTCTCATGAGACTTCAGAAAAGATTCATCCTTAGTTATAATAGGAAAAATGACCTTGGCACAGGGCGCTTTGAGAAAAACGAGGGACTGGCTGGGGTTAATGGCCTACAGCTTTGCCTAAGGCCATCAAGTCTCCCAGTCAGTCATTAATCCCCCGGAAGTACCCCGGTGCCTTGATCATTTCTACTTAATTAAAGTCAGTGATCCCCAGGATGCCTCCATTTCACCAGGAGATTTTTTCTAGTTACTTTAAGGAATACGCCTCTCAACTCCCTCCCTTCGTTTCTCTCTCCCTCTCTCTCAAGATATTTGACATGACATGTTCCAATTTCCTTTTTAATGGCCAATGTTTAATATGGCTTACAAATAATTATTTTTTCTTTCATCTTTGACATGAACCCTTGGTCCAAAATTGAAAAATTAATTCTTTTTTTTTTTCCAAGGGAAAAAATACATCTGTGGTTCCCACATGAGGGACACTGAACCCAAAGTAAATAACTACCAAGGTTTAAAGAGCTTCCATCTTAAAAAACAAACAAAACCAAAAGCAATACATCTAAAATGAGGAGAAAAAAACCCCAGAATTACATTGTGGAGATGAGCAGAAATCACACAGAATGATTTAATGGAAAGTCAAAAATGAGAATCTGCTCCTATTGCCTTTCCTCCATCCAAGTCTGTAAGTCTGGAAGTACTTATGAGAGTTAATTTAATGATTATCAGTGGCCTCACAGACTTCAGTGTAACTACTCATATGCAAAGAGGTAAGTACTTGTGTTTTCAGAACCAAAGCCTATACTTACATAAACCAAACAAGCCAGAAGGGCCACCAGGGTAGCTCTCTTCAGAGAATCAATTTCATCCCACTGACACTTTGTTAAGAGCCTCTTTCAGTTTACAAAATATAGACTTAGACATTGAAATTTCAAATGGTGATCTGAAAACAGGCTACGTATTAAAACGACACTCTTATGTACATCTGAAAATTAGATACAGAGTTAGGTCAGCATCATATACAAGAGCCTGAGATGCATTCACTATCCCAAAGATCTGATAACCCAAGCCCTGATCTTTCAAATCTTCAGTATCCCATGTGGTAGGAGGTTGCAGTGTATCTTCAAATTAATATTCACACTTAAACTTGTACTTACCGCACAGGGTTTATGCACCTGATGATTTGGAGTATTTAAAGTCCAATTTAGAACTCTGCAGCCTACTTCTAACTCTATAACAGACTGCACCAACACTATAGGTAATAGGTTCCCTTGGCTGGCCTAAGTTCATACCAGGATTTTAACTTTGTAAAGAAAGCCAACAGCTATTACAGACAGTAGCAAAGGAGGCATTCCAGTAGCCTTTCAAAACTCTACATTGCAATAGGTCATGATGTGTAGCTACTCTGGCAAAATAGCAAATATTACAAGTATGTGCATGTATGTATGGCCCTGCACACACAATGGACAAATAAATACCTGTATCTATGTGTACACACTATACACTTGGGGAGGTGGTGTATACACAGAGAGAGATAGAGAAGTCATGCGTAATTTTGTAATTTCTTAATAGTATCACAGAACAAGAATATAAATAGACTGATTCATTATCTTAGCAATTTTGCAGAACAACTTGACAAGCTTGTTGATTCTCTACAGTCAGAATGTTCCATAAAAAAAGAAAAAAACCCTGTCATATGATAGTCATATGTATTGAGTCAGTATTACCAATAGTCAAAAGCAATGACTAGGTGAGTTAGACTGCAAATCCAAATGCATTTACACATTGCATCATAACTGACTGCTTCAGTCATGGACAGCATAACTGAACTTGATTGCTATCAGTCTGATCACAAATGTAAATTTTCCTCTCATGATTATAACTGCGGTGACCCGTGTTTTTAGGATACTTTTGTAACTATATAACACCACTTTCAAGGCATTTATGCCTGCTATAAGAACAATTATTATTAATTATTCCAACTGAAATAGCCAGTAGGAGTCTCAGTTCCTGGAAAGACTTGTGTATTAGAATTTCCCAATTGCAACGAAAGAAAGCTCACATGTGCATTGAATATACAAGTTATTTAATTATATTCAGATCATCACCTCAGTGATTCTTCAGCAACATTATAGAAGTTATAGTTATCATGGGCTCATTTTAAAATTGCCCTTTCTGGATATAAATAAGCCTTGACAAAGTCTGCCCAATCTTTTTATTATTTCAAGTTTGCCATCACTAACCCAGAAGGAGAACCCTCTCCAAGGAAGGACAGCTGTGTTATACTGAAGATGTCATGATCTTGACAAACATATAAGGAAGAGGTAATTCAAAATTTCAAAAGCTGCTGGTCTTAATCCAAACTTTTTTCAGAATACTGACTTTCTCATCTGCTATTCTGGTTTACAAACAACAAGCAAAATGAGCCTATGCTGAATAGACCTCTGTCTTGAATTTATCAGGATGGATGACAGAACTTTATGTCTCTCAATTAGCACTAGTCAGAAAGAATCACATCCCCACACAATGCAGAATATTTGCAACCCTGAGATGGCTTCTGTACCTGAATAAGTACACCCTGTTTATGATGTCTAACTGTTCATATTTCATTTGCTACTAACCTTTCAACAATGATGCTTTTCCTACAATGGAATGAGCTAGGGAAGAATGACATTGAGTTAAATGTAACACTTTTTCGATACCTCCCATACCATAGTATTTCCTAAACATTGCTATTTGCTGAACTACACTCACATCAAGCACAACATAGCATAAAAACATCTCCATTTCCCATTGCATGCTCTTCCGTTAGACAACAGGACATTTCAAAAGTTTGAGATGGTGCCTGCAGGAGCCGAGTTGTGACAAGAGAGAGGATGTATTTTGTAGATTTAAACACTTTATTGGTGTTAACTTGGTATTGGTATTAACAAATGGATCCATGTATTTAAAAAACAGTAGTTTCACTAATCATTTTACTGATCAAAGAAATCATTTGCTAAGTGGACAAACTTTAAGCCTCTCAGTGAGGACAAACTTTGAACAGTTAAATGATGCTCTGGAAGAATTCCTTCTCTTGAACTACAGCTAAAAGACCTGTAAAAAATTGTTATTTCAACACTGAAGCAGTTTAAGTGACTGACTGAAACCACAATGTATAAGAAGCATAACTTGAGCTTGGCGGATCAGAGCCAAATAAAAAAGTGATGATAAGCGACATATCTAACAATGTACTCTCAGTATCTTGTCATTAACACAATTATGTCAGTACAGTCAATCAGCACTTTGCCTTGACTTTAAAGTAAGATTCTGAATACACGTTTCTAGATTTGGAGGGAGTAGGACAGAGAAGATTCACTGAATTAAAAGCCACAGTTATTCATGGCTTTTTAGGGAAACAAGGTTATCCATTTATTATCTGCTTTGTGCTGGAATAACGCTAAAATGATTCTTATGAGTTCAATACCATCTGTAATAGCCCTCTGGCTATACAAAACAAAGGGACTCAAGATGAAGCATTCCTTTCACGAATGAGAAACTGATTTACTACCTGAAGAGATAATTAATGCCATTCAGTTTGGTTTTGAGTAGGGATGAATAGGATAAAATGACAATGCTTTCCTCTTGAAAAAGGTTCTTTGCTATGTGCTGAGAGGACTGACAAACATACGCCATCAGCAGTGGCAAAGTGGTGGCATCTGCCAGAATTAGCTATCCTAAGCAAATGATTATGAAAATGGATCACCTTTGTAGCTTAGTGAAAAAGTCTTTATAGAGGCCCAGATAGGCAGAAGCACATTCACTATATGTTCCCGAAGCAGGGATATAGCCCCTATGCTACTGTAGTCCACAACAGCAAGAATTTATTAAAGAATGTTCTTCAGGTAAAATTTGCCTGCATAGACTTCCACAAAAGATACGCCTGCTTCAAGACATCAGTTTATTTTTAGATAAATTATTAAAATAATGCTGAGACTCTGGCATAAAGCTTCCAGATGTTGGGATGTTCAGAAGGTAAGCTACCTAAAATCCTTAGATTGTGCCTTACAAGAGCAGCCATTCTGAAAAATCACTACTGGATTCCAAAGCAGGAGCTAGGACAATATCCAACAAAACAAATACTCACAGGATATAAACTAAGCAAGAGCCTTGGTTTTGTTAATGAATCAGATCTGCCGTATAAGATGCCAATATTCTTGGTACTTCCCCCCTCAAACTGGCTCTGTAAGGGTTTCTGAACTAACTGCAGTATGTTGAACAATAGGCATCATTCTGGCCCTCTGGCCACTCTGACCAAATCTCTGTAAGCTTTTCTGACCCACTTCTGGCTTTCCTGATAGCTCTACATGTAAGCCTTCCCTGATCCCCACTCAGCTCTCCTGATACCATGACTTCTCCTCTATCCCTCATGCAGCTCTAGTATTTGCTCTAATAGTTCTTTCTCTGCTTCACTTTTACTTCCTTCTCCATATACTTAGGATCCAAATACCTCTTCCAGTGCTTCTGATTTCCTGCTCCTCTGACCTTGTGTCAGCCAGGACAAAATTGGTCCGATCCTGTCTGATCACATAATTTTCTCTGAACAATACTGTATATAGCTACAATCCTCTCTTTTCCTTCTCCGTGGTATTTTGATCCATTTGTCCTGTTTTGATCCACTTTCAGCTTCCCCTGAGCCTCTACATTCCTCCCTGAGCCTTCTTTTGCTACACTGGATCCCTTCTCCACTCTTCCTGTGTGGTTCCAATTACCCTTCAACATTTCTTTCTCTCTCAAAATCCCCTGAATCTCAGCTCTGTAGCACGTAGTATATTCAATATATGTGTACTGTGAAAACAGTGGGAATTTAACAGCAATGAAATACACTGCCACTACTGCTGTAGAACATGACTGTGAAAAATAAAGAAAACATTTACTACCCATTCTCAACACTTATTTCTCAAATTTAAATACCTAATTTAATTGCGTTTTGCCTACATTGTTAAGATACAGGCTCCTCATTCTAGTTTTAAATTAACACTTTTAAATCCTGGACCCTGTAAGCCTCTATTTTGCACAAGTTAGATCCTATTCTCATCATTCCCCGACCGCTTTGCTCAAACTGGTACATGGCACTAGCAATGGACACGCACAATGAGGACTAATGCAAGTTCCATCAGCTGCTATGACTGAAGAGCCATCCCTGGGTGGCCTGTGAGCCGTGTCTCTGCAGTGCCCTGCTCTGGTGGCACTCAGCCTGCATGTGCTGCTCAGGATGGCAGGGCCGGAGCTCGGCTCAGAGCCCATTCATTCAGTCACTGGAAGTGGAATTATTTCTTCATTTGCCAGTGGAGCAAGGGGCTCCCCACTGATCACAATCACAACACTGCAGGCCTCGTACAGACCCACGCAAACCACAAACACGGCTAAGTCCTCACGCTGCAGTGGAGATGTGCTAACAAAGGCCTTTTGCTGAGTGCTCGTACACAGGTATTTCGCGTCAATAAAGGGGAAGTTTCCAAACAGCTGATAGTTCAAGTACATGTTGAGTTAACATTTCTCTCCATTTAAGACTATACTGCATCAGCAAAACTTCAGTAAGGAACATTAATTATCAAATGTGCCGGTTTTGTGACAATTAAGTACCTCGTTAGATTCAGTTTTGGAAAACACATTCATGAGCACTTTTATACAGGACAGAATGGCACGTTTGGCGTTGTTTAATCCTTCAACATGACCCAAAAGACTACGTTTCAAATTTATTAAGGTTTTTTTGGATAATTTTCACTTTCATTTTGAGGGTTTTCCTAATATACAAAATTTTAAATGCATTTTAGCTGTTCTTGAAAAACAGGCAAACTAAAGACATTAAAAAATGGCATTCTTATATTCAGTTGCAATAACATTTATCCCTAGAGCTGCTACATGATTTTCATTCATACCTACAGCATTAAAAGCTGGTTAAAGATAAAAAAATTGTCTACATATTGTATATAAACATATATTCATAAACACTCATTGCTGACAACAACACAAGTCTTTCTTTGTGTTTATATTAGCACATACAGAGTCAAATTTTTCAGCTACAATATATTTCCTTTAATCTGTCAGAAAGAAAACCTCATACTTCAATAAAGGTAAAAAAAAAAAAGAAAAATAAATTAAACCCGTATTTAAAATGTATCATCTAGCCTAACCTTTACTCCATTAGGGAAAATATGCCTTCAAAAAAGATTAAATACAAATTTGCTTTGCTTTTAAACCTACTTAAGAAGCACCTATCCTATCTGTTCATATAAATTCCAATGGAAAACACGATGACATGCAATTTTTTAATGTCTTTAGTTTG
>VYZQ01063323.1:39944-50650 GCA_013400655.1 Mystacornis crossleyi
GTCCTAATACAATTTACTAGACATTTTCCAATTGAGATGGATGGGAAACGCAGCTTCACCTGCTTTTTTATGGAAGTAGAGTTCTGCAGTGAGAATGACTGGTATTTTAGTTTTAGAGTGTGTTTTGTGAACCATTCAGGTGGGAGGAAGAAAAAGCAGCCCTGAACATTTCCATCTTGCTTGGACTCTAAATGAGACACCTACAATAGCAAACAAAAAGGTACCCTCAGGACACTTTTATGCATTTATTATAAAACAAAGATTAAAATAATTATATGGAAATTAAGGATAATATGGGATAATATGGACAATTTGTCTTCCTCTCAGTCAAACAGTAACATGGCCTAGTTCAACAAATAGCTTCACAGCTTGAGGCACACTGCATGCAAAATGATAAAATGGCTCAGGCTGCGAGGACAGCCTGAATGGCTCAGCCCTGGTAGGTGTGTCTCAGAGAGATCTACGAAAGATCTGCACTATTATTTGGCAGAGAGAAACCAGCAAGTTTTTTTCACAAGTTTTCACAACTACGCAGATGAAAATACAGACAACTGCAATTATTCACCAGCTCAGAAACCTAAGGAACCAGCATGGTGAAACTAACAGAGCTTTCCTCCCTCCTCACTTTCCCTCTTCTCCTCATTTCTAGCCAAAAAGGGCAGCTCCTAAATGCTGCTCTTTACAGAGCTTCAAAATCTGTTGTGATTTTCCTCTAGTTACCAGTGCCACACCTAAAATGAAAATCATTTTACTCCTAAAGGAAAGTATGTTTGATTAAAGAAACTCCTCTAAGAGAGAAATCCTTTTACAGCAGTAGGGTTGGAAACATTATGGTTCTGAAATATGGCCTCTCTATTCTGCTGGCACCAAGTGACAGCCTATTATTATTACTATAATCCAGAACATTTCTCACTACATAGAATTTAAACTTGGAAGCAACTTCAAAAATACAGGCCCTGGTTTCAACTCAGATAGAGTTTAATTTTCTTCTTAGTTGCTGGTACAGTGCTGTGATTTGAATTTAGTATGAAAATAATGTTAATCACACACTCATGTTTTAGTTATTGCTAAATCGTGTTTACTGTAAATGAAGCATTTTACACTTTCCCATGCTCTGCCAGAAAGCAGGTGCACAAAAAACTTGATGAAAACACAGCCTGGATAGGTGACCTGAACTGGCAAGAGGGATATTCCACACCATAGAACGTCATGCCTAGTATATAAACTGGGAGTAGTTGGCCAGAAGTTACTGATCACTGCTGGGGAACAGGCTGGGCATAGTCAGCAAGCGGTGAGCAATCGTATTGTGCGTCCATCTGTCCATCCATCCATCTCCCTCTCCTTTCACTACAGTTTTTACTATCTTTTTTTACAGTTATTAAACTGTTCTTACCTCAACTCCGAGGATTACAAGTTTCCCCCCCCAGTTCTCCTCCCCACCAAGGTCAGGGGAGTGGGCAGTGAGTGAGTGGATGTGTGGTACT
Organism: Mystacornis crossleyi; assembly: GCA_013400655.1. Lineage (NCBI taxonomy): Eukaryota > Metazoa > Chordata > Aves > Passeriformes > Timaliidae > Mystacornis > Mystacornis crossleyi. Next base: position 41,429 of record VYZQ01063323.1, read on the forward strand.
TGCCAGGTGGCATTAAACCATGACAATATGCTGTTCTTGGTGGGACAGGCTCTCTCCAAGTAGATGAGGTTACAGGGAAGAAGAGAGCAACAACAGAGAAGTGACAAATTCAGGGCAGCCTTGATGCTCCAAACAGAAAACAACAGGGGTTGAGGGAGAGACGGGAATGATCAGAAGAAATCACCAAAACTCATGTTACCCTCATATTTGATAAATACTCACCTAACCTGTTACTATTACTAGCTTTTCTTTTGGGAATGGTTTTCCACAGCTGGAGAAAAAAAACTTTGATTTAATTTTCATACTTTTAGCAATGTAACTAGCATTAGTTACAAAGCAAAGAAGCTTTCTGCTTTTAGATACAAAAGCTTAGAGAACCTGTGAATTACTGAGTTACAACACCCTTTGAGGTACATTAAAACACAAAGTTTTCATTACTGCCAAATATTACTTAGAGAAACTTATTGCTTAATTACACCTTTTAAATGTTAAAACAATAATGATTTTTATGATTATAAATAACATTTTAAGGTTTATCCAAACAATAGAGCAATTTACCTTCTCAAAAGCAAATAATGTTATCACTTTTTTTTTTGCTTTGAGTAATACTTTCACAAACAGTCTTCTTGGTGTTAATGGATACACTTGGAGTATGGTGATACTACCCAAGTTAGACTGTAGCACAGTTTGTCCCTTACTGAGTTTAAATGTGACCTACCTTATTAAAGAATCACAAAGTCCTTTTCCATCCATTTTTACAAATGTTTTGAATATAAGAATTCATCAGGATTTAGAGAATTAAGAAATCACTGTCCACAGAAAAAAGATCTGCAGAAATTTTCATTAGTTCTTTTATGAGTTGGCAGCAAATACTCTAGCTATGAACTTTTATGAAGCTATAAATATAAAGGACCTTCTGATACTGGTATGATGATAATTCTAAATTTCCTTTTTGCAGCTGCAGTTGATCCCTTGCATTTGGTAAAAAAAAAAAAATCTCTTTCTGTAATTTAACAGAGAAAGTTGGCTCAACTACTGTATTGCCTTTAAGCACTCTGAGTGGAAGTTCATGAATTAAACCCACATGGCAACACAACCCCCATCCCCACCTTTCCCTTAAGGTGGCTATAAAATGTCAGTAGAAAGCCAAGCTGTTTATTTTACTTACCATTTGATTTTGTAAGTAAATGAGTTTCTAGTGGGGCGTATCTTTGTAACCAGCTCCTTTACATCACTAAACTTTTATTAAACTATGCAATAAATACTAAATCAATCATTGAATGTTTAAATTCAATACTAAGCATGAAAAATAAGAATCTGTAGGTAGGCAACCTATTCCATAAAAGACTAGGATCATGGGGCAAGAAAAAACATTCTTTGCTACTGACAGCTTTTTACAAAACTTGATTTCCCAGGGGATTTATTTTTTGGGAATAAAATATAAGAAGGAATTTTGTCTGCACATTTGAGAATCTCTGTGGTGAACAGTATTCCTAAGTTACTCTGATAGATTTGTGCTACTCTAGATTTGCTGGAATACTGTCAATATGTTTCACTTAATTACCCAATAAGCAAGGAAGACTCATTTTCCTCACAGTATCTTGGGAGAAGGACTCAATCTGAGACAGAAAAGAACTCATTCTCTTAGCTTCTCAGTCCCTATACAAATACTGGAGCAGCAAAGAAGCAGACCAGAATAAAAGCCATCCAACAGGAGAAACAGATATGCTGGCCTACAATTCCTGCAGTAGTAGCACAATACTTATTTTTCCTTGCATGGTTTCCTAAGCTTCTCAGGAGCTTGACCAGAAAGGAGGTAAAGTAACCAGGCTGCCCAGATCTACACTAAAACTCAGTGTGAGATCACTTGCATTTGTTCGTACCTCTCCCAAGGCAAACCAAGTATCTCCTTAACTAATGGAAAGTTATCAATCATGCAAAAGAAGAAAGGCACAATTAGACACTCACTCTCTGTATCTGTAAATCTAAGAATCAAGATGTCATATCATTATTTACTGACTCTGCTTGGGATCATGAAATAAGGTCAGCAAGCAAACTGCAGAGCATGTACTTACTGGGCTGGACTAACGATGGCCTACACTCTAAATCTGAAGGGCTTGGCTGGAGTCCTGCACTCAACATAAAACATATTTCAGAGCTGAAATAGTTGCTGTGAGTACCTGTTATTCATGTCCACTGATGAGAAACATAGGAAGTCCTATATGTCCTTTGCCTCCATATATGGTGCATTTTCCTAGTTTGTTTGCTGATTTATCTAAAAAGTAAACAATTATTAGTCCTACTTTTTTCCAGCATTATTCTGTAGCAATCTGGAAAGTTCAGCCTTGCAATTTAATATATAAAATATGTTTTGAAAGAAGCTATAAGTAGCTTCAGTGATGAGAACAGAGGGTCTCTGTCCCTCTTTCTATGGTTCTATTTTACAAGCAGACCACAAAAATGAAACATTGGAGATTCTTATTTGCTATCATTTTAATAGTTGATAAATGGATCTCAGCTCATGTACACAATTTTTTACAGAACCAAAGAATCATTTAGGTTGGAAAAGGTCTCTCAGCCTTTTCAAGTCCAAACACTGACTGGTCACCACCTTGCCAACTAGACAATGGCAGTAAGCACCATGTCCAGTCATTTCTTGAACACCTCCAGGGATGGTGATGCCATCACCTCCCTGGGCAGTCCATTCCAATGTTTAACAATGCTTTCCACAAAGAAATTCTTCCTGATGTCCAACCTGAACCTTCCTCGCAACAGTTTGAGGCTGTTTCCTCTTGTCCTATCACTTACTACCTGAGAAGAGGCCGACCCCCACCAGGCTACACCCTCCTTTCAGGCAACTGTAGAGACTGGACTCCTTTTCTCCTGGCTGAGCACTCCCAGCTGCTTCTCAGAGAACTTGTGCTCCAGACCCTTCCCCAGCTCCACTGTCCTTCTCTGGACCCACTCCAGCCCCTCAATGTCTTTCTTTCTTGTGGGGAGGGGCTCAGCACTGGACACAGCACTCGAGGTGGGACCTCACCAGGGCCAAGCACAGGGGGACAATCACTGCCCTGGTCCTGCTGGCCACACTATTCCTGATACAAGCCAGAATGCCATTGGCCTTCTTCAATTTCAAGTTTCCTTTGGAAAAATTACAGTTCTAGGGTGCCTAAACGCACATTATTACTGAACAGTAGTTTATTAGGTGCTCCCAGCAGGTGACTGTAATTAAAAATAGGGTCACATCTAAGGAAAGTAATCTAGGTGAACAGGGGCCTCCATTTGTCTCCTTTACAGGAGTTAGCCATGTAAAGTTCAAGAAGTGCACAGATATAACTTAGAAACCAAATTAGGCCGTTAGAAGTAAACTCCATTAAAAACCACCCTTCAGCTTTAACGATAAACTGCAGCCATTTCAAATTTAATACTGCACTAGCAAGTAATACTGCCATTGAATAATTCAGCATTCTGTAACATAAGGCGAGATGAGAGGAATGAGAAAGCACAATTGCTATTTTCATTATGATGTGCCTTTTTGGGAGGTGTAGTATAAACCTCACATCACTGACACTAATTATTTATTTTGGCATCTTATTGGCAGTCACAATTAGACAAAATGTAGGAATTTCTATGAGCAAAACAAGTTCTTGGCTAGATTTCTTCAGCCCAATATACTTCAGACTTTTATTATGGCTAAACTGAAGCAGGATGTCAAATCTGGGTCCCTTAGAACAAAATCTTAATAATTAACTGGCAAAACTGAACATGATCGTTTCTGACACACCTACACTGGTAATTATTGCTTTGAGGCCATTTACTAATGAAATTAATGTATTCATTGCCCTAACAAATTAGCATAACTCATACATAATGCCCCACATTTCAAGACCTTCCTAGAAAAACAACACTTAATACCGCAGAATGAAATGGCAAGGGCATTACATGGAGACAGTATTCACTGAATTACTACATGTTAAAACCACAATGGCTAAGTGTGAGTTATAAAGTAAAATGTAAACACAATGTGGGTATTCAAACCATTAATAGTGTAGTCAAGAGTGTACAATCGATGATTATCTTTGTACTTCAAATAAGCACATATTACAATAGCAGTAACCATGGAATGTAATTAACTGGCTACTTTTAGAGGTATGAAGTATGAAAAGGAGGCAGTGCTAAAGCAATTTCTTCTTCCTTCTCAAATTCATAATAAATACAGTGTGGCTACTGTGCTTTTTCACTCAAATTTCCGTTCAGATTAATTCAGAGCCTGGAAGTGGCTGCAGCAGCCATAGGGTCAAGCAGCAGCGAAAGGCAGGATTAAATGCATTACCTTTGGAAATGACTAAAACATTAGCACCAACCTATTGCCATTTTTAATTGGTAAGATTCTCCCAGTAATTCCCCGAGTTTTCTATCTCACCATGCAGAACAGAGGTCAGGAAAGCAAACCACCACGGGGGTAGATGCAGTCCCAGTTTGACTGAGGGCAGGGTGGAAAGCACATCTGCTGTGCTGGCTCACCTGGCAGAGTAGAGGCTGCACTGAGGCCTCCAGGCCACAGACCTAACATGCACTGCCACTGACAGACTGCTCGCATCCTGTGACCTGCAGAGTGCTGGTAGGAGGCAGATTATGTAGGAGGAACCATCGATTTCGAGCAGGAATAACCTCTGTATATACTTAAAATGATAAACTTACTTTGAAGGAGAAGATGGGGGCAAAACCATAAAGCGTTTGCAGAAAGTCATCTGTACTCTGCATTGCTCAGAATCGGCAGATGGAAGGCCTGAGAGCTAAGGAAAATTTGACCAGGTCTTTCTTCCACCCAACTGAGGAGCCAGCCCTACAGTCAGTTACAGCAAGGTTATTTTGCCTGTGTTCTCTACAACCGTAACTCAGAAGGTTATTTCCTTCTGAGAAGCACTCATTAGGAGCATAATCTTGTGCCACCCTTTTCTCCCCTCCTACACAAGCATAAATGCAAAAAAACACAGAGTTTCTTAGCTGATCCTCAACTACATCTGTATCTATTGCTACAAAGGAAACAAACAAAAAAAAAAAATCCAAGGGGAATATTACGGAATAATCACCCCAAGCAAGAAGTTTTCCTGGAACCCCATCCATATGTGTTTGGCTCCTGCCCACAAGCATAAAGTTTTACATCTTCATTAATGTTTTTTTGTCTAATCAATGTCATTTAGATTCTCTCATTATCCATACGAGTACTTGATCTTTCTCAACCCTCTTAAGTTCTCCTCTCCCATGGTATCTTATGCCAAAGAGTTCTATACGCTAATTAAAAGTTCCACAAAATTTCCTTTGACCAGTTCTCAATTTCTTGCTTTTCATGTCGCTCCCTTTCCTCTCCCAAAAATTCCTCTCCATTTTAGACTTCCTCATTTTGCAACTTCCCCACTTTGAATTAAAAATCCAAGTCTCTCCTACAGTAGTGTTTCTTTGACTATATCTAGATTTGTTCTATTTTAGCTTTGTATTTTTTCATTATTTCTTTTTAAAATAGAAAATAACCAGAACACAAGATAGCATAAGAGATTTTTCTAGACAGTTGAATTTGCTTCAGACACTGCAAACGTCCCAAAAGCACATTTTAGAGTGTTTAAACAGTCCAGCAGTAGATTCCCAGTGTTGAATCACAAAGTTTATTGCGCTCTCTCTCATAAAGACATGAAACCTAATTACACTGTGGCTATTACTAAGTATAGATTGATACCTTGAGGCAATTAATGTATGACTGAGAGCTCTTCATTTGTGCCTGTCTGAAGAAGTAGCTGATCTTTGGCCTAATCTTGTGAATTGTCAAGAAATTGCTTCTTTGAACTTTGGCCTGTTGATACACTAACCCATTTTATAAATGGGTAATACTACCTCATTAATACTCTTCACAAATGCACATGCATGGAACAATGCTCATTTACACTACCCCTTCTTTACACTCAAACACTCAAATACCCTTATGTATTTCTGTTTTGCTATTTAAAGCCAGACAAACAGCAAGCAACATCAGTGAGAAGAAGAATCAGCTCTTCAACACCATCTCATTGAGCAGACAACAACTAATGTAAGGCTACCTTTTTTTTGGTGAGTTTTCTTCTAATTTAAAAATAAGTCCACAATAAAAAACTTACACAGACTTTAGATATTCCTAAAATATTTAAAAGCACTGTACTAGAAGAGCAGCAGTTCCCAGACAAGTTATTGTACACCTTTGCATTGAGAAAGAGTAGCTGGTTGGACCACAGAAATCTATACCCCATCCTCATGGCTGGTCTGTTCTATGGCATTTACAGCCCTAGACTGAAATACTCCCACATCTGATCTATTTTGTCCAGCTAATAATTATGTACTCCAATACTGCATTAGTATCAACTCTTTGAGTCCCAATTATGTGATGAAGGTCAGCCCTCTTTCATCCCCAGGCACTTAGTTCACCTGCTTTTCACTTCAGGGCTCTCACTGGTACACAGGTTTTATTTTTGGCAGCATGCCTACTTTTAGTTAATTCCTTTGTCTGACATGTTGTTACTTCCCTCAAATATGCCTCTGCAACCTTTCTTCCTCCAGGTCAGCTGTAATTTCTGTTCTATCATTTACTACTGGATACAGAGTTACCTTTATACTGCTGACATTCCCAGCAGATGTCTTTGCCTGACCCAAGTGCTCCTCAGCACCTGTCGCCTTGCTTCCAGGTTTGGCTATAAATAATTCTCCCCTTGCTGGTTTGACTATAAATAATCCCCTCCCCACCCTGTTGGGTTTTGGAGTCAGCTGGTTCCAATTTAGGCAAGGTAAAGTTTCCCTTTCCTTTACAGAGTTAAGAGTTCCCTCTCTTCATTGTGTTACCCACACAGAAATGCTATCACTGCACAAATGATACAAACAAAATGTAGAAATGTATTGGTAGGTCCCTACATCAAGTCTTTTGCCTGTTCCTCTATGTTTTCATTCTAGCACCTCTCACATCTCAAAGTTACAGTACCAGTATGTACAAGAGACACTGGGCTGTGCTTATGATCAAGTTGACCTCTGCTTGGCTTGCTTCCCACAGGAGGGCCAACATGTCTACTTTGTGGTCAAGTCCTACAAGGCACCCTCAGCTACCCACCTTGAACATAGGAATGTGCGTGTGGACCTGAGCAGGTCACAGGGCTGTGGTTCTCACCAGACTCCATCTGTTCTAGCCCACATAGCCTCTGTAGGTGCCACAGTCAGTCTGGACATGAAGGCGGACAGGAGTTCTTAGAAATGACCCAAATGTAACTTTCCAGAGACTCCCTGAAGCAGGTTATGGGTGTCTAAATTATGTAGACAGGTACCCATGATCTTGTGAGCTGTGAGCTCTCGTGACTGCAGGTTCCTCTCATCACATGAGCTGCAATTAGATCCTGACAAACACCTGTCTGAGGTATCCAGAACCTATTCCCTGAAGCTCATGTGTCTGGTGCTCAAGGAAACAGGTTTCTCTTCAGCCCTTCTCATATAAGATCTGACATTTTAATAAACATTTTGCACATTTCAGAAGCAAAGAAATGCATTAAACTCACCTCAGTAGTTTGGTTGTGAACTGTACAGAGGAACACTGTACATTTGTGTACATTTACTTGTTTCCCTTTTTAAAAAGATAAGATGGAGCAATGCTTTAGTCAGACTAGGGTGGCTAGTGTAAAGTTAAGAGGGAATTAGTCCACATACCAGCAGCCAGGATTTAAGAGGCTATTTACTGACAGTTCCTATAGGAAGAAGGGAGAGGGAAAAACCAAACAAGAAACATCCAATCCCACCCCACCCGCAAAAAAAAAAAAAAACCACAAAACAAACAAACAAACAAAAAAAACAACAACCAAAAACAAAAAAACCCCAAACAAACAAACAAAAAACAAAACAAAACCACAAAAAACTAAACAAACAAACAAAAAACCCCCAAACAAACAAAACCCCAAAACCAAACCAAACCAAACAAACAAAAACAAAAAAGAAAAAACCAAAAAAACCCACTGCAGACTAGGAGATGTTAAATCCAGTTGAAAGAGGCACATGATTTTTCTCAGTGGACTGCCTTCCATAGTTTTGGCACACCACTTCTTTAGGGAGTCTATTTCACATTCCTCTTCTCAGCAGGTAGCTATATGAAGTAATAAATGCCGCTTCTCAAGGTTTTGGCTCAAGACTGTCCTACAGAGGATGAGGCAGAAAACAGGCAGCACCAGAATTTGGCTTGAGAAAATATTCTGTGTTTATGGCATCCTCGGGAAAAGCAATGACTGCAGTAGGCCACCTGCAGCAAGATAAGCAGTAAGTGAGAATTAAAGAGGAAAGAAAATGCTGACTGATTTTCTCAAAGACATTAAAGACTTGACTGGAGCCAGAAAAAAGTGATGGATTATTTGCTGGGGTAAAAATTTTTATCTTCAGTAAAAATTTAGAGTAAAAGCAGAGATTAACGAGGGACTGAGACTGTGGAAAAGAGCTGGTGAGGGAAAGCATAGTAAAATCTTGAGAAGATACAGGTGTCTGTATTCATTTAATGGCATTATGCCGCTTAACATGTAGTGAAGACCTGTGTTTAGTGCCACGTATTATCCAGCCTAGACAGAGGTGTGATAGGGGTTAACGTGGAGAGTGTCAAATTGAGCAGTGATGTCCCTACACGCAACTGGAGGCACTAATGCAGCATAGCTGGAGGAACTCTGTGTGACCTTAAAGGCTGTACATACAAGTCTTGCCTGCAAAACCCGTGAGAACTTTTCCAGCTATGATTATAAACTTTACTAAGTTAGACTCTCACAGAGTATATATAACCCTATGTGGTAGTTAATGAAGTGCTGGATGTAAGAAAAATAACTGCAGTGTTATTTTGCCCTGGTATGCTTTGCCTTATAAGGATTAAACCTAGAGTTAATTCACTTGTGTTTTGTGATCTCTATCATGCTGCAATAATAATACTTAGCACTCTGTAGCACTTCTCACTTATAAAAAGCGCTTTATAAACATTATCTAATTATAAATCTTCACAACAGTCCTCTGATACAGGTATACAGGTCAATTTAATGTTCTCTTTTAATAAACTACTAGTACTTTATTAAACGGAAAAGTATAGAACACATTAAATTCACTTAAGAGCAACAAAAGTTAGTGAACAAACTGCAATTCTCCCTACAACATTCTAGGTGGGCAATACATGTTGCAGTGGGGATGGCCTGC
>VYZQ01063324.1:11333-22209 GCA_013400655.1 Mystacornis crossleyi
TTTTGATCTTATTCATGATGAACAGGTAGCATTCATTTAATGTTGAAGTAAAAACCACCACCAGTAGCTCAACACTTACAATTTCTCTGACTGAGAGATAGTGCTCAGTAAGAAACTGTAATCCACTTACTGCATTTATCACTGAAATAATTGCTGACAGTAAATGCTGTCATAAAATAGGTAGTGTTGGGCAATTTCAGTTGAAATGATTGAGAGAAAAAATTCAACTGTAGCTTATAAGTGAATGTTATATTCTTAGTTCATTCTCTTACACAACTCTACTGGTAGTAAAAATATTTCCACTGTTTTCCAAAGCATTTTGCACTCTTCAATGTGTTGTGGCATACCCTCTTAATTCTTGGTTAAGCACATTGTATAATTGGTATGTTTGTGTTATGTAACTATGTAGCTGTTAAGCACCATACAGGTCTTGATCTTTCATATGGAAAATTCTATAGAAGGAGAAATTAATCTCAAAAATTTCAAGAATATAATTTATTAATTCTCATCACAGTTCCCTGGTTCTCTCTGGAAGAATAAACTGCATTCGTTCTCCATGCCCATTTTATTAGCCTTGACAAAATGTATGAAAAGCATAGCTTTTACAGGAGATTTTTTTTCTTGTCTTCACCTTGCTTCTTGGCAAATGCCTTACCACAATCAAGCTTGGCTTATAAATCTGATTTTCTGTGTTTTGTAGAGTGAGAAGTTTTCTCCAAATATCTTTAAAAAATTTTATGAAGTGCAGGCTATTTATCTAATAACTTTTCTAAGCTATCTATATTATTCAAAGTAATTTTAATTTTTAATTAAACAAAACCAATAACAATTACTGAATTCCCTGTGTTAAAGCTGCTAGTCCTACTACCTGGATTTAAATGAATGATAATTAAAAAAAAAAGTATTGGATTGCTAAATAAGATTCAAAACCAAAAGACAGGACACAATTTTTTTTTCCTCATTGTAATGCTAATAGCATCTAAAGAATTGGTTCAAAAGAAAGTAACAATTACTACTGCTGTATTAGAGGACTATATTACTTCTGTTATCCTGCACTATCATCAGGGCTCATTGGAAAGCATTCTAAAAAGGCTTTGCAAATTTTTTATTTAATTGACCATGCTGACACTGTGAGGCTGAAGAGCGAAGATTTATTGTCAATTGAACTGCAGCTATTCAAAGGTCTATATTAAAATTAAAAAGTTTGAGGCTTGGATGTCTCTTCTCTGACTTCAATTACTTTTAGTTACACCACGGTCAGTGGAATATATTTAAGCTGAAAAGCAGAAGCCTCAAATGCTTTTTTGAAAACTGCAACAACTACAACTGTATTTCAATTTTCTTTAATACATGTTCTCTGATGTTACTGTCCTGGTTACCTCAGGCTACTTTCGCTCAATATTTAAAATAACTTTAAAAGTGTAGTGTTTATTTCCTGGATTTTTTCAACACAGTTCAAGGTCTGTTTCCCATCTTTACCTGGGCTTTTGTAGACTGCTCTCACTAATATTTTTAATAGTTTTTTATTACTGGAGCTTTTTTGGGGGTGTTTTATTTTCAAAATTCAAGGTGTATCAAGGCTAGGCAAAACAACCCAGTATTGAAATGACTGTAATCAAATACAAGGGAACTTCTTACATCTAGCAACTCCTAGAAATTCCTCAGTTTTCTTGGAAATTGCAGGTTTCACATCTGTCAACAGGTATTATGTAAGGGCAAAAACATATCAAAGGAATAATGGTTCTTCAATTCGTCCTGCAATTGAAATGCTACTTATACTTGACTGGGATTCAGAATGCTCAGGTTCTATTCAGGTCAATAATGGAGATCCCAAAAACAGCAACAGACATGATTTGATTACACACTTAGGCATTTGGCAAGAGGAAAAATCCTCAGAGGTCAGGTCATCACAACCACAGAAAAGTTTCTAATAGAAACTCAGTATAAACTAATATTGAAAGAAATCTAACTCTCAAGTATATTCATATGTAGGGATGAAGCTGTTTTTCAGGTTGGCAACTTCTACTTTATTTTGTGTAAATCTTCTCTAAAGTATATGTAACTTTTGTTTTATCCAAGAAACCAGTAAAATCATCTGAAATACAAGCATGTTAGTGAAGAGCTTAAAGATTTTAAAACTACAGAAAACCCAGCTTTTCTTGGTTTATGTTGTTATCTTAATATTAGGGGTTTAAAGGTTTTTTTTATACCTCCATTTTTTGTCTGATTTCCTCCTCTACTACATTAAAAACATCATATTTCTATTGCATTTTAAAAGCTTTGCAATTCACTTTAAGCTAGCATGTAACTTTTACTTAACAGAGAAAATATTAATATTTTTTTTTCCTCTATTTTCAATTAAGGCTAAATTTACAGAACTATCTCCAGAGGAAACCCCAGATTGCTGATGTCTTTACATTAATCTCCCACACAGCTTTTAGCACCTCTGTGTAGGCCACATCCTGTCACCACTTAATTACAAAGGATTTTGCCGCCATCTCTTCATGCAGAAGAATCAGGCTTTGCAAGAATGTTCTAAATCAAGAAATTTTAGCAACAAACATAAACATGACAAAAGCATGTTATGGTCTGAATTTACACCAATTAATCTGTGAATCAAACAGCACAATTATATATTCACATTTGATGCAGAAGAGCAATTGCTACTGATTCATGCATGCATAATAAATGAAGCATTTCAAAAGCAATATTTGGGGCTAACAATTTTTTCTTATGTTTTACTTTTGCAGTTATAAAATCTAGTTAGACCTTTGACTGTGAAAAATAGCGTAACATCAAGCTTTACTTCTGTTTATTGAATATCTTTCTGTAGATTTCTATTTATATCAAGTGATGCTATTCACATTTGATTTTATTTTACCTATGAAAAAGCTGAAAATTCATGTCCCACAATTGCACAAAGCATTTAATAATTTTTTTAACATATAATATCTTAGAAACCATGGTACTCAATATAGCCTAAGTTACTGTATACGGTCTACTCAAGGTACTCCATCAATCATGCATGTGTCCAGTGGTGATAACTTCAAAACATATTGAACTCAGGTCTTCTGCCAAAGATATGGAACAGTTACAAAAATGGCACAGAACATGAAAGAGAACTATCTTACCCTGCAGATAGGCAAGGCTAAGAAAAGTCGAGTATGTGAGATTAATAAACCTTTTAACAGTTGATGTAGATTATAATAAACATCTGCAAGCATGTAAACGTGGAGGAGAAAGGAGACATGAGCTGAAACAGATAAACAGAAGGAAACTAAGGAAGGAAATACTGCAGTATGATTGCAATCAGAGAAAGACACAACTCCCTCAAACTTTTCAGACAAAGTAGTCATAAAAATCCAATTGCTTGTATATAAAACTAGATAAAAGCGGCTGAAAATCCACACTGCTGATTTGTCTCAATTGAAATGTCTCAACTTCTGCTGTTCAATGAATTTCTGGTCTTACATAGCTATCATAAATTATCTTTATTTTCTCTTAGGGATATGCAGACGTCTGATGTGTTTGATCTGATAAGGCCATAGAGTGTCATAATTAACCCTTTCGTTGTAAGGTTTTGAGGTTCTGTATCCATTTAATCACACTTTTCTCATCATCAGGCTGTCATATTTAATCAACTTGTCACCTATATCAGAAAAAAGAAAAGAGTTACCTTTGAAATAAAGAAAATTATAGTTGAAATGGGATATGGAAAGAGAGAACAGAATAAAACTATTACCTAGCCATTACCTGAGATTGCACAGAAACTTATTTAACTGAAAGGAATAGCAGCCAACCAGATCTTACTCTATCACATGGAGTAGATAGTCTGTAGTGAGAAGTTAAACACACAGACCTAAGAAAAACATCCCATAAAATTTATTCACTGCTTGGAAAGAGGTAAAGCTGGAGTTACAGCCTTTCATGGCTTGGCCATTCTATTTTCTTTCCTGTAACAATAACAAAAACTTATCTGTCCATATATTTTTTCAGGATAGTTTTGAAGTCCTTTCTTTTAATCTCCACTTCATAGACTTTATATCTTTCAAAGAAGACCAATTTATGGAAAGAAAAACTATGGTATATTTTTCTGAAGAGGATCTGATTCATTTTCTATTCAGAGACCTAATGCCCAGCCTTTGTCTGAAGTAAAAGGGAAACCAGAAGATAATCTGGAGCCTTAGACTAGAAAGAGAAAAATTAAGTTAGTAGTTGAGTGAATTTACTTAAAAAACTGTTCTCAGAGACTACATCTATTGTGAAATACGTATGTGGAAATCACTTTCTATGCTGGATCATTTCAATGTATCATTTTGATTATCAGTGTGAAGAAAACAACTTCCTCTTTTCAGAATCACATTTATTCACCTGTGTTCCAAACTTGAATATTTTTAGTTTTCTGCTCTATGAATTTTCCACTTAAATCTTTAATGGGAATCAAAGAATTGATAAATAAATTCAATAAATTCAAATCTGACTTTCTCCATTTAAGCTTTATGCTTAATAAGAGATTATATTGTTCAAATTGAAAGAATGCTCCATAGCGAAAGGAAAATTTTCATTAGTAAGAATACAAAATGATCTTTTTCTCTAAATAAAGTTTCAAAAAAAATTATGTCATTTAATGAAATAGCATTTTGGTAAAACTTTGGCATTATGCAATTTTTTTTTCCTATTGCAACAATGTGTAATCCTACAAGTGAAATGCCTTATCACTACTACCTAAAATATTCTTTATATACTTGTTACATTTTACACTATTTAAACATCAATCTTGAAAGCTGTTAGATGCTCAAATTCCAAAGTCACATTTGGAATCTACTTTAACTGCATCATTTACTAGTAATGTGAACTGTTACTGGAAATAGGTTAGAAATATATAAATCATAAAACAAATTAAGCTCTTGCTATGCACATGCTTATGTATTAGTAAAGTTATGGTTACCAATAGTCTGAACATGGATGAAATTTCTGCAGAATCAAGCTGAAAGAATGCATACTATTAACAGATGGCCATGGTCTAGAAAAAGAAAAATTCTTACAATCCATTTTATGAGAGAATAACTACACTTAGCCAGACCAAGAGTTCTTCTAGAGAGCAACCTGTAACCTGCACTGGCCATAAGCAAATATTTGACAAAAGAAAGAACAGGACAGCCATAATTTATACATCTACAAAGGCAAGTAAACTCCTAAAAATCCACTCATTTTCCTCTCAGGGTTTTTTTTATGTGATCAGATGCTTCTCTCAACACAATTGTACTGAAGTACGAGATGTAAGAACTGCTGACAACCTCTTGATTTGCTACACAGCCCAGACCCTTTCTTTGGCTGTGCAACTCCTGGTCACTTGCTAATTTAAAGAAAGAAGCACATGAGGAAAAATAAAACCTGTAATCAGTCTTAACAGACATCATACAATAGCGACTCTGCATACAGACCTGTAGAAAGATGTAAACGCTCAGATTTAATATGTTTCCAATTTGATTTTCTCTCTCGTGTGCTTTGGCTGCTCGGAGACTAGGCATCATTCTTTGTACAACCACACCAGGTGCCTTGAGCTGCTTTGTGCTCTCCTTCCATGATCAACCATATCCTTCTGGGCCAAGGCAGCTTGGAGGAAATTATCCCAAAGGCTGGATTCGCCCAGAACTACTGGCTGGATCATCCCTTTGAAGTGATTTCTTTTTTCCCTTAGCTTTATGTGCCTTTGACAGTCCAGTTTCTTGTTTGTATTTATATATACAACAGCTGCTGTGAAGATGATTGAAATGTCAACCAGAAAAAGCCCAACACATCTTCACCAGTGAAGCTAATCTAAAAGAATAATTTCCAACATGAAAAAATCCTTGTGAAGATGTATTCCTCTGACTGGATAAACTCTCTGATTTCTTTTGTCATCTCTAAGTTGGTGTAAATATGACATAGTGAAGAAGTATACATAAAGATATTATTGTCTTATGCATTACTTTTCACATTGCACTATCATTGGTGAATCACTATTTTCAATTTCTCACAGTTTTGAAAAGTGTGTGGATTTGGGTTTGATTGACGGCCCAAAGAAGTATTTCAATAACTATTTTACTGATTAACTACCCAAAATAACCCAGACAATACCTGAAAAGCTCAAATCTTTTAAAAATATTAATAGACCACTATATTAATATTAAAAAAGTTACACTGACCACTTATGATACAGAAAGTAAAGCTGTCTTAATGAATGCCCAGCCTTCCCCCACCTCACTGAGACTTTAACCCATTAGAAGCAGTCTTTTACTTTTGAGGTATCCCTAAGGTGAGCCATTGTAGCTGTAGACCTTGGCACCAATAACCATCTAAGAAGATGACTGTTCAACAAATTAAGAAGAATCATCAAGAGAAATCATTTAAAGGGGTCTTACAGCAAATGACCTGTCTCTTTAAACAACCAAATAAGCTGTGCAACAAAATAAAGTCTCTCCTACCCTGTTTAATACAAAGAAAATTATGGAAATGCAAAAACAAAGAACAGAGTGTAGTCATACCAAAAATCCTCAATTTTTATGGAATTCATACAGGAATTTAATAAAAATTGAATAAAATAATACTTTAATCATAAAAATACTACACAATCAGTCATTGACTCTAGTATGGTGGGTAAACTGTGATTCAGGACTTAGAAACAATAGAAGGACACTAAATTGGTTGAACAGGGAACCTCTGATAGAGATAAAAAAGAAGTGCAGGAGGTAGAAGAAGAAATACCTTTCCAAGGAGGAATACTGAAGTCTCCTGGGTTTTCAGGCATGGCATCAGTAAATCCAAAGCTCAACTCAAGATGAACCTGGCAACTGAGATGAAGGGCAACCAAAAGGTACATCAAAGACAAAAATAAGAAAAAGGAAAACATGGGCCTGCTGCTGAATGGAGTAGGAAACCAAGTGACAAAGGATATGGAAAATGCTGAAGTATCCAAACTTCTTCTCCGTGTTTTGCTGGCAAGGTCTGTTCTCAGGCCTCCCAAGTCAACTTGTCCAGAGGCAAAATTTCGAGAAGTAGAAGTTACCACTGACAGTGGGGAATGACTGAGTTAGGTTTAGGTTCCTGGAACCACATAGTATGGTTTTAGATTTTTTCAGATTTATCTATTGTTTGAAAGTAACTCTTTCAAAGTACATATTTTAAACAGTAATTGTACATTCTTTCTTAAACTAGAAAATACATGCACAAAAGGCTATACATCCACAATTTACAGTAACATCTCTTTCTACTCTCTGCTATATAAATAATTAAGTCAAATTGAAAAATTAAAAGTTTTACAATTGTTGAATAAAACAGAGAGAGTTGATTAAAATTCCAATTTTTAAAAATTATTTCAGAATAATTTTTAAAAATTATTTCAGCCAATGCTGGACTGTACACAGTACATACTGTCCTCCATGTCCTCCACCTGTGTATCAGATCTAAATCATTCACTTAATGCTAGACATAAGTTTAAAAAATCCTTTTCTTTGGGAGATGAGGGGCTGGAGGTAATCGTGACATCTGAAGCTAACCACAGGTACATAAGAGAAATACTCTTATGCAAGTAAGTGTTCTGGTACAGGACCTGCCATCTTCACAGCTTCCTTACATCTCTTAAACATCAAGTCAATGAAAGTCTTGACCAACAGAAATATTTTTGTATTGTTCTCCAAAATTATTCCAGGATCCATATAGCACCATGGAAATTGTGGACACTGGTCATCAGAACAGAAGACTCTCTTAAAAGCCAAAGCTTTGATGCTATAAACATTAAAGCTTCTAGCATCAACTTAACCTCAAAAATTCCCACTAATTTTTCCCACTGAGAAATGTGCACTGAAATGCTGACTCAGTTTTGGTTTCCACAGTAATTAAATATGGTTTTCTTCATGACAGATACTGCAGCCAGAGTTTGATGTGACTGAGTCAGTATGATAGAAACACAGGCTCAGTGTGAGTCTGGATGCATTATGACAGTAATATGCTTAACTCCTACTACTAACAATTTAAAACCTTCCAAGGCCTGATCAGTAAAATTCTCCATGACATAGTAGGTTTAGTTTAAAGGTTGAGATAAATATAAGGCATACTTTTTTTCCCAAGATCTATCCTCAGCTTTCTAATAGGTAGGATAAAGCAGACACAAAACTAGGAGTCAAAAACTCTTGAATTCTCTTCACAGTTTGATTTCCAGCTTGTTCTTTAGCCATAGCCAGTTGTACCCCTTTGCAGGCAAGCTTTCCTACGCATAAAATGAAAACAACACTATGTTTTCACTAACTGAAAACGTTACCCAAAGGTATCGTGAGGATTTTCTCATCTTTATAAGGCTTTTAAAATAAAGAAATATGCAATAAAAATGCTAACAATTATTGTGTTGCTCTTCATTATTCCTGACAAGCAGGTGAGTCAGGGAACACAGATGCTGTTGAAGAGAGCCTAGGCCCATGAGAAGCTTTCTGAGAACAGTTACTACCTGGCAGGTTCAAGGTCATAATTCTAAGTTTAAAAATAAATGAAATAACAAACTTTCTCTTTTTTTCCTCTTTCTTTTTCTCTCAGAAGTCTGTAAACCATAGTTTCCACTTATTTTCACAACATACACTACTCTACTGTGTTGCAAATAAATAAACCTGAAGAGTAACTTTTCCCAGCTTTTTTTTTTATTGTGTGCTACTCTGCTAAGGTCAAATCTTATTGCTTTTATGATCTATCTGCAACATTCATTTCCTTAAAACAATGAAAAAAATTTAGCATCCTAGCTGTTCTTTTAAAAATAGTTTGCTGGTATAGTAAGTGAATGGCTGCAAAATTATGGCTCAGGATTCATATATTTCAGTTTCTAAAATTTGAAAAATCTTTTCTTGCCCTGACTACAGAGGACAAAATCTAGTCTTTGAGGTACTCCTCGGACGTGAAAAAGCCATTAAGCAAGCAAGTGATAGGCATTAAGACACATTAAGCTTGAAACTATATTCTCATTCTGTATTGCTGTAGTATCAAACTTACAGTGACAATGCTAATAAAAATTTGCTATTATTTCTTTTAAAAAACAGCTATTAAAAATTTTAAGTTCATCTTTAAAGGGCCTGGGGATAATCTTAAATCAAGTTTTTATCTGATTTCCAATATAGAGAGTGTTGATTGCCTCTTTAGTGGATAATAAAACACCGAAGTGTTAAGCAGTATAGTGACTATCTAATCCACAGAATTTAAATTAAGGAAAAACATAAATTAAGACAGAAGGAACATTTCAAAAAAGATACTTTAGAAATTAGCTGTCATGTAAATTGTTCTTGTAGCTCCCTAGAGTTTCATAAACACACTAATATGCACACTCTCAGTTGTACATAAGCAATACAAAAGCAATTTAAAATAGATTTTATGTTTTACAGTTATAATAATCTCTCCCAAATGATGTTTGAGCAAAGACAAGGGTAAATAGTAAGACGAGACACTATACATACCAAATCACAGATAACTAAATGAAAAATATAAAATACATTTTATGTATTTTTGTTATGAAAGCCATTCTATGCACCTTTTGATTCCAAAACAACTTTTTGCTTTCAAATAGTGTTTTTCATCAAATCCTCAAGTGTTTGATATACTCATATTTCTGGAGTTTGCATGCAATGAATGTGATATTTCCCATCAGATTTTGTTAGGCACATGTGTTAAGAGGGCACAAATATCACAAGTACTTCAATCCCTGACACCCTGGGTCTGTACCATGGAAAAGGTAGGTGTATGTGCATGGCACACATGTACCATGTGGTATCCCACTTTCTCATAACCATCTCTTCTTCAGAGTTAGACAATGAAGAGATTGTTTCCAGAACAAAGGTGACTGAATAGACTTCCATCATATTTCATGGAGCTTTGGACATATCAATACCATCATTACAGACAGACTTGACCGATTATCCTAAATCACAAGTTCTAGGGTTTGAAAGAAGAAGTAAAATATATGGGTATCACACATGCTACCTAATATAAATATTTGCTAGAATATTGAATCAGGATGGGAGTTGTGGCTATTGATCAAATGCAGAGCTAAGTAAACTTTTGAAAGAGTTATTACAAAGTAGGTAAGATAAATACCTTAAACCTCCTCAAATAAATGACTTCCCATACATAACAGTCTCCCACTATTTTAATACCAGCTTCTTTGGAGAAAGAAAAAGTATTCTGTTGTCAATCATTCCTTCTGTGCATCCCATATTAAATGCTATTATAGCTGTTGCCTACACCAAAACTGTCAGTAAATTTAGTTACAGTTATTTCAGGAAAACTGGCCAAAGCATACACCACACCCCAAATAGCCAAGCTATCCCAGTGTCATCGGTTGACACACCTTCCTGCTTTTCAGGTTTTTCTTCCTTTTGGCTCTGTTTCCTGGAAGAAGTGGTTTGCAGCAACAGGTGCTGTAATTTCCTCCAGAACTGGACAGAACCAATCAATTAACTAATTTGAATATCGACAGCTCTATTGAGCCACTTAGAGAAGGGGTACGCCCCATGAATTCAGATTAAAAGGAGATGAAGGGCGGGAATCTCTCTCTTGCTCTTCCAGCGAAGACAGAGGTAACAGGGCCCGCTCAGCCCCTTGGTGGGGCCTGGTCCGGCTCGGCGGGGCCCAGCTGGGCCCTGCCTGCACTGACAGATGCAGGCCTGGTGGGAGGCCAGGCCGGGCCATAGTCCAGCTCCGCTGCGGGGCCATGGCCTTCACCTTCCTCCCCTTGGCCCCAGGGGTGGGGGGCCACAGCCCCAGGCCCAGTGGTGGGGGAGCTGAGATGCTTCCCCCCCTTCCCTTCAAACCCAGCTCTGGCTGCAAACAGCTGCACAGCCGAGGCTGCCGCTTCACGAGA
>VYZQ01063324.1:28303-39361 GCA_013400655.1 Mystacornis crossleyi
CCATCAGTTCTGGTGGTAACACCTCTGAGATACGGTTTTTTCAGAAAGGGAAAAAAAATCCTTGCGCAACTGCAGCCAGAGAGAGGAATAGGTGAGAGCAACAGCTCTACAGACACGCAGGTCAGAGGAAAAGGAGGGACAGGAGGTGCTCCAGGCACCAGGGCAGCCCGTGGTGCTGACCATGGTAAGGCAGCTGTGCCCCTGAGGCTCATGGAGATCCACAGAGAAGCAGAGATCCACCTGCAGCCTGTGGAGGAGACCCACGCTGGAGCAGGTGGATGCCCATATAGAAGCTGTAGCTTCATTGGAAGTCCTTGCTGGAGCAGGTTTGCTGTCAGGAATTGTGACCCCCACTGGAAACCTGTGCTGGAGCAGCCTGTTGCTGAAGGACTGCACCTTGTGGAAGAGACCCATGCTGGAGAAGAGCTGTGGCTTATGGGAAGGACTCAGGTTGTGGAGAACCTTCTCCAGTTGGAGGCACCACAAGGTGGACCAGGGGAAGAGTGTGAGAAGTACTCCCCCTGTGGAGGAGAGAGCAGTGGACAAAACATGATGAACTGCCTGCAGCCTCCATTCTCCATCCTCCTGCTCCACTTGATGGGGAGGAGGTAGAGAATTCTGGAGTGAAGTTGAGGCCAGGAAAAAGGAAGGGGTGGTTGGAAGGTGTTTTAAGATTTAATTTTATTTTTCCCACTAAACTATTCTGATTTGATTGTAATACATTGAACTTCCTCAGATCAAGTCAACTTTCCCTGTGACAGTAACTGGTGAGTGACATCTCCCTAGACTTATCTCAAGCCATAAGCCTCTCATCATACTTTCTGTCCCCTGTCCAGCTGAGAAGGGGAGTGATAGAGTGGCCTTGGTGGGCACTTGTTCTCCTGCCNATTGGAAGTCCTTGCTGGAGCAGGTTTGCTGTCAGGAATTGTGACCCCCACTGGAAACCTGTGCTGGAGCAGCCTGTTGCTGAAGGACTGCACCTTGTGGAAGAGACCCATGCTGGAGAAGAGCTGTGGCTTATGGGAAGGACTCAGGTTGTGGAGAACCTTCTCCAGTTGGAGGCACCACAAGGTGGACCAGGGGAAGAGTGTGAGAAGTACTCCCCCTGTGGAGGAGAGAGCAGTGGACAAAACATGATGAACTGCCTGCAGCCTCCATTCTCCATCCTCCTGCTCCACTTGATGGGGAGGAGGTAGAGAATTCTGGAGTGAAGTTGAGGCCAGGAAAAAGGAAGGGGTGGTTGGAAGGTGTTTTAAGATTTAATTTTATTTTTCCCACTAAACTATTCTGATTTGATTGTAATACATTGAACTTCCTCAGATCAAGTCAACTTTCCCTGTGACAGTAACTGGTGAGTGACATCTCCCTAGACTTATCTCAAGCCATAAGCCTCTCATCATACTTTCTGTCCCCTGTCCAGCTGAGAAGGGGAGTGATAGAGTGGCCTTGGTGGGCACTTGTTCTCCTGCCAAGGTCAACCCACCACAGTAACTATAATGAACTCCACTTATACTTGCAACTTGAGCAGTTGCTGTAAGCAAATTATTTCTAATTTTAAAGCATTAAATCTTAATTAATAATTTAGCTATTTTTCTTAATTCAGCTGCAATATAGTTTAAGAAAACAAATATTTTAAAACAGTATGCATTAATGCAAATACTCTGAAGGAAATCAACAGTTAAATCAATCACTGTAAAAATATGACAAGAATTAATGTGTTATAGTCATCCAGGGAGAAGTTTAACTTCATGCTTGTATTTTCAGTGTGTGCATAGTGTATATTTAAGACAGCTGAATAAATTAAAAACAATAATTGAATTAATTATAGCTCTGCAAGAAATGAAAAATGCTGATATCAAACCTGAAAATAGTCTATCACATGAGGTTATTTGATACATTTCAGTAGTTAGGGTTTTCAGGGGCAACTCCAAACACCATAAAAATCCTTGGATTTCAGCCACATAGAGTCAGAATGAGACAGCTGAACCAAGAAAGTGAACTCACTGGGCTGCTTCCTCAATTCCTATTCAAAAATTAGAGAGGTAGAGGAATATGATCTGAATAAAGCCAGAAAAAATGGAAAAATTCCAACACAAATCTTGTTGCCGGGCTTCGGAGAAATGAAATAATAGGCCAGGCCTTGGAGGAATTAAATAATAGACACCTAATGTTTATTTCGGTGACAATGAAAATTAAATCAATTTGTGGGAAAACTGGCCACCTATTCAAGTACAAATTCTCAGCCATCTAAACCAGGAAATGTTCATCATAATGACTTTATCCATCCTTGCAAACAGAAGAAAAACATGCTTTGGTAGATTTGCCTAATTTTTGAGAATGGTTTTAAGAACCACTATATGTATTGACAGAATTTTAGGCAATTTATAGGAGTATTCCATTATGAAATTGTTGGGCAAGCATAGCAAAAGCCATTGCTGTCATTACCACAAAACCACTCACTAAGAAGGAAAACCAAGCTTTGGAATGGCAGGCGTGCCATCTCCTACATAAAATGATCCAAGATCATTATTGCTTACAAAACAACTCCAAAAAATAGTTTTACTCCTGACCTTTCTTATTTCTGAGAATGTACAAAAAGAAAAAGAAAGTTCCTGTAAGGTGTCTGTTCATGAAATCAGTTAAATGGAATATATTAGGCTTTCTTTTCTACCTTAAAGTCTGGAAGACTCTGTTAATACCTGTCCTGTAACCAATTAACTGAATTCTAGAACATGGCAACCTTTCAGATACCAATTAACTTACTTCAACACTTTTTGTCTAGAGCAGACTCTGGGCTGGGACATTTAGTCTCTTTCCTTTTTTCATTTTGTCTTGGTTGGTTAACTTAATGCTCAAGGGATCATTTGCTAGCCTTCTAATTAGCAGGCATGTTTCTTAGTTCTTATCAGTAATTGCTCATTAGTAGGCATAGATTTTTGTGCAAAAATAAGCCATTGTAACCTAATGAACAAAAGTCAGCCACACATCACAACTTTGTCAGAAAATAAAAACAGCCTGAGAGAAGTCAAAAAGTAAGGAGTCCTGACACTGAAATGCAGACTGGGGTTTTTGCCACTTCTCCGAAGACCACTTGACACATTTAACAAGATTATCTATTTCTTACCTTCCTTAGCGTTTCATTAAAAATATTTTTTTAAAGCATCACAGTATAATCTCTAACAAAGCACTTGCATAGTGTCAGTTCTTGAATTATCCCTAACCAACCCACCCTAGCACACCTTCCCATTCTATTTAACTGAAGATCAATCAAATGACTACTGGTATCCTAAAGCTTTTCCTTTCTCTTCCAAGAACAAATAGGCAAATGTTCAAATACTTAAAAAACCCAGTGCTGCAGTCATTCTTCTAACAACTTTGACATGCCAGCACAGTGCTCTTTGAAAGAGTACTAGTCAGAGGAATAAAAGGGTACAGCGCCTTAACTTATGTGTGTGTTCTTGCATTACAACGTCATGTCCAATAGCAGAATTTCATCATAAGTTATCTGAAAATAGGTTAAAGTAATCCCCTCTGTTTGTTTACCTGCAGCCCACAGGCATGCTGAGTACCAAACAGCCAGAGGCTACAATGANGAGCAGGTTTGCTGTCAGGAATTGTGACCCCCACTGGAAACCTGTGCTGGAGCAGCCTGTTGCTGAAGGACTGCACCTTGTGGAAGAGACCCATGCTGGAGAAGAGCTGTGGCTTATGGGAAGGACTCAGGTTGTGGAGAACCTTCTCCAGTTGGAGGCACCACAAGGTGGACCAGGGGAAGAGTGTGAGAAGTACTCCCCCTGTGGAGGAGAGAGCAGTGGACAAAACATGATGAACTGCCTGCAGCCTCCATTCTCCATCCTCCTGCTCCACTTGATGGGGAGGAGGTAGAGAATTCTGGAGTGAAGTTGAGGCCAGGAAAAAGGAAGGGGTGGTTGGAAGGTGTTTTAAGATTTAATTTTATTTTTCCCACTAAACTATTCTGATTTGATTGTAATACATTGAACTTCCTCAGATCAAGTCAACTTTCCCTGTGACAGTAACTGGTGAGTGACATCTCCCTAGACTTATCTCAAGCCATAAGCCTCTCATCATACTTTCTGTCCCCTGTCCAGCTGAGAAGGGGAGTGATAGAGTGGCCTTGGTGGGCACTTGTTCTCCTGCCAAGGTCAACCCACCACAGTAACTATAATGAACTCCACTTATACTTGCAACTTGAGCAGTTGCTGTAAGCAAATTATTTCTAATTTTAAAGCATTAAATCTTAATTAATAATTTAGCTATTTTTCTTAATTCAGCTGCAATATAGTTTAAGAAAACAAATATTTTAAAACAGTATGCATTAATGCAAATACTCTGAAGGAAATCAACAGTTAAATCAATCACTGTAAAAATATGACAAGAATTAATGTGTTATAGTCATCCAGGGAGAAGTTTAACTTCATGCTTGTATTTTCAGTGTGTGCATAGTGTATATTTAAGACAGCTGAATAAATTAAAAACAATAATTGAATTAATTATAGCTCTGCAAGAAATGAAAAATGCTGATATCAAACCTGAAAATAGTCTATCACATGAGGTTATTTGATACATTTCAGTAGTTAGGGTTTTCAGGGGCAACTCCAAACACCATAAAAATCCTTGGATTTCAGCCACATAGAGTCAGAATGAGACAGCTGAACCAAGAAAGTGAACTCACTGGGCTGCTTCCTCAATTCCTATTCAAAAATTAGAGAGGTAGAGGAATATGATCTGAATAAAGCCAGAAAAAATGGAAAAATTCCAACACAAATCTTGTTGCCGGGCTTCGGAGAAATGAAATAATAGGCCAGGCCTTGGAGGAATTAAATAATAGACACCTAATGTTTATTTCGGTGACAATGAAAATTAAATCAATTTGTGGGAAAACTGGCCACCTATTCAAGTACAAATTCTCAGCCATCTAAACCAGGAAATGTTCATCATAATGACTTTATCCATCCTTGCAAACAGAAGAAAAACATGCTTTGGTAGATTTGCCTAATTTTTGAGAATGGTTTTAAGAACCACTATATGTATTGACAGAATTTTAGGCAATTTATAGGAGTATTCCATTATGAAATTGTTGGGCAAGCATAGCAAAAGCCATTGCTGTCATTACCACAAAACCACTCACTAAGAAGGAAAACCAAGCTTTGGAATGGCAGGCGTGCCATCTCCTACATAAAATGATCCAAGATCATTATTGCTTACAAAACAACTCCAAAAAATAGTTTTACTCCTGACCTTTCTTATTTCTGAGAATGTACAAAAAGAAAAAGAAAGTTCCTGTAAGGTGTCTGTTCATGAAATCAGTTAAATGGAATATATTAGGCTTTCTTTTCTACCTTAAAGTCTGGAAGACTCTGTTAATACCTGTCCTGTAACCAATTAACTGAATTCTAGAACATGGCAACCTTTCAGATACCAATTAACTTACTTCAACACTTTTTGTCTAGAGCAGACTCTGGGCTGGGACATTTAGTCTCTTTCCTTTTTTCATTTTGTCTTGGTTGGTTAACTTAATGCTCAAGGGATCATTTGCTAGCCTTCTAATTAGCAGGCATGTTTCTTAGTTCTTATCAGTAATTGCTCATTAGTAGGCATAGATTTTTGTGCAAAAATAAGCCATTGTAACCTAATGAACAAAAGTCAGCCACACATCACAACTTTGTCAGAAAATAAAAACAGCCTGAGAGAAGTCAAAAAGTAAGGAGTCCTGACACTGAAATGCAGACTGGGGTTTTTGCCACTTCTCCGAAGACCACTTGACACATTTAACAAGATTATCTATTTCTTACCTTCCTTAGCGTTTCATTAAAAATATTTTTTTAAAGCATCACAGTATAATCTCTAACAAAGCACTTGCATAGTGTCAGTTCTTGAATTATCCCTAACCAACCCACCCTAGCACACCTTCCCATTCTATTTAACTGAAGATCAATCAAATGACTACTGGTATCCTAAAGCTTTTCCTTTCTCTTCCAAGAACAAATAGGCAAATGTTCAAATACTTAAAAAACCCAGTGCTGCAGTCATTCTTCTAACAACTTTGACATGCCAGCACAGTGCTCTTTGAAAGAGTACTAGTCAGAGGAATAAAAGGGTACAGCGCCTTAACTTATGTGTGTGTTCTTGCATTACAACGTCATGTCCAATAGCAGAATTTCATCATAAGTTATCTGAAAATAGGTTAAAGTAATCCCCTCTGTTTGTTTACCTGCAGCCCACAGGCATGCTGAGTACCAAACAGCCAGAGGCTACAATGAAAACTCATTTTGAAGGTTTGACACCATTTCTTCTAATGAACAATAGGGTTCTTGCTATCCCACCTACAAAACAACATCTTGACTCAGCTCTGTGACTCAAGACTGGCTTGAGTCAGAAAATAATAATCTCTGCTAATTCTACGTACATTTGTACAAAATAATTCTCTCATTTACAACAGAATATTTTGATGAAAAAACCTAAATATTAATTTTATACTTTTACTTAGAATAAGAAATAATGATTTTATGCTTTATTAAAAGATGACATAACAGTATTTATGATTACCTTAAGTGTTGAAACAGTTCCTCTAAAAAGACAGTGGCTAGGTACTTAGTGTTTTACAACCAGTAATTTATTTACAGGACACAAAGAATAGATGCTGGCTTGATAGTATTATTATCTGGACTTCCTTTCCTTCCACTGAATGTTAATGATTATACTGGCAATGCTTTCACCATCACCATGCCTTAGGTTCTATACCTGGAGAACTGATACAATTCCCACTGAGCTATGAGTGTGTTTGAGATACACTACCACTATTTATTAGCATAGCTATTTTCAGAGCTAGACTAAATACACTACCCTTCTTTCAAGCAATGCTCCACTTTCCATTCCTACATTCTCTTCACTTCTTCCTCACCAGTAACCACTTAAATACTTTGAAAATATAACTCAAGGAAACTATCAAACCAGTAAATGTTCTTGCTCTTGGATTCTCTAATTTTTATTAAAAAGTAAATGAGAATATATTATTCACAGACAATTTCAATGATGCATTTCACTGTGACTAGATTTATTGTTATTCATTACTTGCACTATGGAAAAGGAGAAAACAACGATGATTCATACTCCTAAAATCATAGTTAAATAAAATTAACTTTTATTCTGTCAGGCAATTCTTTCCCTTTTTTTTTTTTTTTTTTTTTTTTTTTTTTTTTTTTTTTTTTTTTTTTTNCAAGTATTTTTAGTGAAAAAACCTCTATATGTGTTCAGAATAATTTTTTTGTTATCTCTCTCTTCAAGTGGCTTAAACTAATTACACCATTTAAAATGCGATTATGTATTTTAGCATAAATTAAGTACAATTTACATTAAAAAATTAAAAAATTTTAGTATTATAGTTAATTAGATGAAAATAGTGGAATTGTTAATAGTGCAAGGAATACCCATGTTTATTACTGTTATATATTTAGAAGGATGAAAATTATATACTTAAGAAAAATGAAAAGGAAATACTTTGCAGGCCATTAATATGTAGAGTTTTCTAAGGGCAAAAATTGTTTTAATTCAACAGTAAAAATTATTTTCACAGAAAAAGTCAAAAAAATATGGCAAAGGGTCCTTTAGCTCTTTTAAGAGTGGCAAATCCTGGGAAGCACAGGAAGTCTGAAAGAACTGCTAAAACAACTGTTCTAAGAGAACAAATTAAAGGACTCAAATTCCAATAGAAGTGTGGACCTACCAATATGACACAAAGAAATAGATGGTATTACTATGCAGATGTAAGAAGAATCCTGTGAATTTGACTTTATAGGAAACATTTCCTCAAACAAACACTATTGTCATTTTGGTGGTGCATACAACAGAGTTTTGTAACACACCAACATGAAATCGATGACAAAAATAATGGTATACGAGTCTGTCTTCTGAGACAGATAGCCTGGGGATTTGCTACCGTGTGGGAGTTCCCACCCTGTGGGGCCACCCTCTCCCCCTGGGAGGGTGGGAGCCTGGGGGGGTCGTACTCCGGGCCACGAGGCTTCTGCCTCGGGAATCTCTGCTTTGTTATGCTAATGTACCCAGGTTCTGTACCCCTGTTGGTCCCAAATGTTTCCCCCGCCCCTGTGATTCTAGCTCTACACTGGAGTTTTCCCATGAGTCTCGTCTTTGCAGCCAGCCTGGCAGCCAGCAGGGCTGGGAAAAATAGACAGCTATGAAACACCATACACAAAGATCATTCCTTACTCTTCCCACTGGCAAAAACTGTCTCCGGGAAGGTTGCACTGGACATCAAAACTACCAGACTTTCAGGTTCCCAGACTCATCTGCATGAGGTTATTCTCAGCTTTGCAGAAATACGAGGTCTAACTCGGTAAACGCTCCTTGATCCTGAGCTACATTCTTGAGAATCATAGAATTGTTAAGTTTGGGAAAGGATTTTCAGATCATTGAGTCCAACATTAAAATTAATGCTACCAAGTCCAACAGTAAACCACATCACTAAGCACCCCATCTGCATATCTGCATCTTCCAAACACCTCCAGGGATTATGACTCATCCACCTTCCTGGGCAATCTGATCCAATGCTTGACAAGACCTTCAGTGAAGAAATTTTTCCTAATGTCCAATCCAAACCTCCTTCAGTACATCTTGAAGCTGTTTCCTCTTGAACTGTTATTTGTTTCCTGGAAAGAGATAGGGTAGGTCTGTCTCAGAGGTTAAGTAGGACTACCTACACCAGAGGCCTAAAATGCAAGGCTCCAGCCTCAGGAGTTTTGGTATATTTCCAGCATCTTCAGCCCAGATATTGACGTATTAAACAGTTTTCTTAGTCTTGCACTTCTTTAATCAGAAAATTTTCCACAAGTTCTTCTTTTTTATCTCTAGTGACTATTCTTCTGAGAGTATGTTTTTTGAAAATTGTCTGCGGATAGGGACATGCTCAGCACTGAAAACATCATGCCAAAAGTAAGGGGAAAAAATAACTGAAGCAAGTTATTCAAAGTTATGGTGATGATATAGACAATTTTGCATTTCAGATCTGTCCATGTAGGAGATTATACCAAAAGCACTGCATTCTCTGGTACACATAATGAAAAACCTGTAGGTATACAGACTTGGGTTTTGCGGGCTTCAGTAAGGCAGAACTACACTCACTTCAACTTCATGATGCATTGTCATTTGCGTAGGAGGACCTCATTTATTAATGATCTCAAATCCTATGGAATTCATAACTGAGTTACATACTTGTCAGAATGTTCCAAAAATTCTAGTACAAGATTTATCCTGTTAATGGTACTTGAAAAATCAAGAAACAAAGGCTCACCCATACTGGCCCTAATTGTGTGGTAACTGTTATTAAAAAACAAGTGAGTTTGCTGTTATCTGTGAAATGTACTCAGGTATACTCGCCTCTGCATGGGAAGGAAGTTGAGAAGCACATGTGCAAAAAAGTAAAGCTCCTAACACGGAAAAAAGTTTCTTATATCGCATTACCTAAAGAAAAGAGTTATATGGCATCCCATATGTCAAATCTGTCAGGATAAGTGAAAGATTTGAAATAGAGACGAGACTTATTGCTGTAAATACACCTTTACGACAGGGGAATACAAGAGGAAGCTGACAAAATATTCATGTTAACGTTTTTCTTTCAGATCCTGAAACAAGTTTATTGCTTTCATTGCTCTGACTTTATTGCCAGAAATACTGGGAAAAAATTCATTTACTGATCTCATCCAGCTTCTGGAAATAAAGCTATTAATTTGTAAATTTTTTTCCCCAATAAATATGCTAAAATAGGGTCATAACATTACAAATACACAACAAAATGTTGGGAACCCCTGATAGTGGAGCCTTATTGTAAGACATGGTTACAACCAAGTAGTGCACAGAGGTCCTTTTAGATAATTGTTTCCCAAAAGGGAAATTCATATTTTTTAATGACAATCCAGTTGCAACTCTGAGTATAAAGCTTTACCCACAAGTCTTTACCTCCTATTTTTCCACTCTAAGAGTCAGAGTTATCTAGAAGGTCATATGATCACTTAGGCACATACACTAAAATACAGATTTTGTCTTTTTAAGTTTTGTATTTTTTTTACTACACACGCTACCCTTGTTCATTATTATTATTCTTCTACTACACAAATATTGCATGACAGAGCTTTTCAGGATATTCATACATTTGAAAGCATTACAATTTCCCTGTTGCCACAACATAATTTTTTCCAAAAAATTCCATTACCAGCATAAGAAATTAGCATGTTCTGGGGAAGTCTGGATGAAGAAAAAAATGTGTAAAAAAATGTAGAAAAAAATGAGGTTAGTTTCATGATTATTGATTACATCCAAGACAAGCTTAGGAAACCTAGCTGCTGGGACAAAAAGAACATTACATGTGGAAAGGCTACAGATTCATTTCCGTAAATGAGTTTTACCAGAATGTGTTTTGTGACTCACCTGAGCAAATCTTTGTCAAGCTAAAGGTGAAAACCATATAACCCACCAGTATCATGCTTCCAAAACTCTCGTTTTTAATGTTCTAAGACTTTTCAAAGTCTAAGTTCTGGATTAACCTGTCTCCTTATCCTCTCTCTATGAGTGGAGCTGAATAACACAATAATCTTCCTAACTTGTAGGGAAAATAAATTTTAAAAAAATAGGAGTGATATTAAAATATCCCATCCTTTTAAAAAAAGTTATAGAAAAGAGTAATATTTAAAAATTGCATAATAGATCACCAGTTTGAATAAAGATCTCTAGCTGCAACAAGAGAGAAAAACAATAATTTCTGATCTAAATGTAATCCAGCTAAGTCATATCTACTCTTGCTTTTATAATGTTCTAGAAACTTTCAAATTTAAATACACTTTCATAAAGTTTTATAATTTTCTAAATTTCACCAGATTTTAAAATCCAAGAAACAACAAATTTTAGGCAAGTAGATGAATATCTAGCATTAACTTACTTGAAATGTTTTGTTTCCTTAGAAAAAAACCTATCAGAGTTAGCTGAATTAAATAAAATAACACAAAACTAAACTAAACTAAACTAAAC
>VYZQ01063325.1:3814-20457 GCA_013400655.1 Mystacornis crossleyi
AGAAACAAAAGTGCTGTACCAACAAACCTGGTTAAGGATGCATTCTAATTTTCTATTGCATTACTCAGCTCATTGCAATGAAAACTCCTTATCAGGCTGAAGCAGAGGGATTCCTTGGGTTGTGAAGATGGTAAATTGGTGCTTTAAGAGCAGTTGTTTTGAAACACTTCAGCAGCTATGCTAGGATTTCACCAGGTTTTTTTAAATAGGAAAAAGGGAAAATACTTAAAAAAGTATTTTGCCAACATGAGTGCAGAGGCACACAGGATATTGAGACTCACCCTGCAGAGCAATCCAGTTACATAACTTCATGTGACAGGCCGGATGGATCCTGTTGCTGCTTGGGTAGTGCTGGCAATTACAAACTCATGAATGCAAAAGCTGGAACACCCATGATTTCGTCCTCAGATGTTAGACTTCAGATCCAGAGGCCTCTATACAATTCTGCTGAAACTGCAACTCTGCAGGCAGCTGAGACAACACAAAAGCCTGTGAGAGTAAAAAGGGAGGGGCAAAGACAGTTTTCCCAACACTTCTCTCCGCCCACACCTATCATCTCATTGACACAATAAGAAACATCTGTTGCCTTTTAAAAAATTAATTGACTTGTTTCAAGTTATTTCTGGGTAGACAGGCCTGAAGTAGGCCATTCGTTTCAAACTAAAGTGACTTCAGCCTGATATAAACAACAGAAAACAGTAACACCTAACGTCATAGGTAGTAAGATTTATATATACATTTGAAAATGTCAATGAATCTTTGCTTGTCTCTTATCATACATTAAATGCACAATTCTCGAGCTATAGAGAAGATGACTTCTAAAATAATGAACTCATCTCCCACCCCTAGCTGCATATCCTACCTTTAGGAAGTTTCTTCAAACAGGTCCCAGCTAAGATCTGAGATGCAGTTTCTAGATTTGACACCCAGTCATCCAGGTGAAAATAATTCTGCTTTTGGTGCTCTCTCTCAGGCTGTGATTCAAGAGCCTTTAAAATTATTCAGCAGTGACACATGACATTTTAGAGAGTTGATTGCTGAATTGTATTATAGCACCTTATGAATAGCTAACAGACCAACATGCATGAATAAAAATGCCAGAATATTCAGTGTTGTATCTTGGAGACTAAGCATGCAGAATGAGCAACTCCACAAAAATGTGGCATTTCTTTAGTGTTGTCAGGATAGCACATGCTATAGCAGATAGTGATCACTGATGGCAGTAGGCTCCTCTTCAAAAGGCTGGATGTGGGCAGTCTGATTCAGATGATAACGTGAGAGCCAGGCTTCTTTTTGTCATCTGTATACCAGTCACGGAATGTTGGATGCATTTCAAATAATTTCCATGATAAAAAGCTATTTTGGCTTTTCCACAACTTCTGACTTAGGTGCTTATGGTTTTCACTGTCCTGCCATTTATGTAAGATGGAAAACTTATGGCCTCTAGTGGAGAGATGGCACAAGAACAATGAAGAGTGTGCAGAGAAATCAGAACTGGGAGGTTGTTTCTCCTGCAGCCAAAAGTGTTGGATAGTAGTGGCATAATAGTAAAAGGAACAGCTTCTTTGGTGCCTCTGGCAGAGGAGTTCAGAGTTTTAAACAGTTACATGTAAAGACGTGTTTATCTCTAAAGACATTCAGCTCCATATCTGAGACTTTCAGAAGTTAGCTGGTAGTCTTACTTTTCTGTAAACATTAACTGCTTCATTTTCAGCAGCAGAGCAGGTGAAAAACGCAGATGTGCAGCCTCTTACACCGAATAAGTAGTAAAATTCACTGGCCAATTTCCATCTCTGGAAAGTTTACTCCAGTTACATTACAACTTTTCTACGTGCCCTGATGTAAAATGGAACTAACTCCAGGATGTGTGCTTATTAGAGCTCCAAATTTATAAACTAAAGCACTAGTAAATAAAGAAATAGAAAAATAACCAAAATTGCATGCATAATTTTTGCATTTTGAGTGAAATGAAAATGTCTGTTCTAACTGGAAAGAAGCAATTATGACTTGCTAGTTTGAAAGTGGATTTTGAGCTGCTTTTACGAATGTCTTTTTTTAAGTAGACTGCTTTATAGAACTGTTGTCAGCTTGGGTTGCGCTGATTACTTGTGCTTTGATTTTTTGTTCTGAGAATCATTTTGCTGGTTTCTCTTTTGTAAAGGACACTGAAGCCATGAAGAGGGCTTTAGCCTTGATAGATTCAAAGATGAATCAGGCAAAAGGTTGGCTGAGAGATCCAAATGCACCTCCAGGTAATATTTAAACAAGAATAACAGCATAAAGTATTTTAGTTTTTGAAGGCCTTATTATTTCTGTTGTTTAAGACAAAATTGTCTTTAAGCATTAATAACTCTTACATACTGGATCATTCTGAAGGAGCCTGTATTTATTCCTTCCTTTAGATATTGGGAATTGAACAGTACTTAATTGTGTCTAATGACCTAGGAAGCTTTGCTGCTCCTCAGTGGTCTAAAAGATATATATTCTATGGAACATGCATGTTCCTGATTTGCATTCCAGCAGTAAGCCCAAAAACTTTTGAATTGAATTGAACAGTACTTAATTGTAGCCATGGCTAATATTTAAAATCTCTTCTTTTGTATTTTCAAATTTTTGTAACTTGAGATTTGCCCAACAGTCTCTTTAAATGTTTTTCTTTCAGCCTTGACATAAAAATTTTAATATGAAAATCTGCCATAAGTACTCCTAATTGCAATCACCTTTGCTTATATAAGGGGTTTGTTTACCTTTGTATGTATCTTTCAAGCAAATAAAACTTGATAGAGCCTCTTCTGTTTGGATGTTGAAAGACCATATCAGGTGAACGTCCTCTGAAATCAAAGCCAAACTAATACAATTGCAAAAGTTGGATGTGAATTGTTGTTTTTTGGTGTATGTCTCAGTTTATGATAAATGTACTTTCATGACTGAAACAAATGCCATTCATGTGTTGTGATGTGATGATATCGGGAGTTTTCTTGTACACGTCAAGGAATGTCTTGTTTGTTGTACTAACTGGCCCTGCATTGCAGGGGATGCTGGTGAGCAGGCCATAAGGCAGATCCTCGATGAAGCTGGCAAAGCAGGGGAACTGTGTGCAGGCAAGGAGCGCAGAGAGATTCTGGGCACATGCAAAACCCTGGGGCAGATGACCGATCAACTGGCTGAGCTCCGCGCTAGGTAAAGCTCTTACTTGGGATGGACACTCCTCCAATGCTATTGAAATATTGCTTCTGAACGTGCAGTTGTCACTTCTTAACCTGTAGAGAGGAGGCCTGAACTGTATTTTACCTTTTTTACTTCCATCTCTTCTTTTCTGATAAGGGTAAGAAGCTGTAAGAAGAGAAATGTTAATTACATCACATGCTGATCAGAATTGCTCAGGTAGATAATTCTGAGTTTGCTTGCTGTCAAACACGTAACCTTCCTCCAAATTAGGCAGAAATGAAATTTTAAACTCTGGTTAAGTTTGCTCTCCAAAGAGTATATACCCAAATTACTGTAAGATACATGGATATTCTACTTTCTAGGTGTTTTTTGGGATGTTAGACCACGTGTGGTGGTTGTTGTTGATTCTACATTGACAAATGCTGCGAACTTTACATGTCACATGATTGAGGCAGCTAAGACATTTTCTTCTTTTTTTTTAATTGGCTTGCTGTCCTCACTTAGACGTGGTGAGACTTCAACTCCTGCAGATTCTGACTCTGCAACAGTCTATGAATGAGAAGAGGCCTTGTCCTGGGTGCTTTAATGGAACTGTATCCATGAATAGCCTTACTTTGTGACACTGAAAAAAGTTTATTCTGCTGAGAATGCTAAGTGTCACATTCAGGAATAGGGAAAATATGCTCTTAGCTTTTATCTTTTCTTCTGTTCCTCAGTTATTTTTTGTTTCCTTAGGGAGGAACCAACATACGATTAAATACTGTATCTCTTGCAACTATTGCTGGGAATACTCATAAACAGATTTTGTTGCCTCTCCACTAGATTATAGCTTTTGTCAGTCCTGAGCTGAATCTGTGGTGCTCTTCTTGTCTCGGGCAGAGGACAGGGTGCTACACCCATGGCTATGCAGAAAGCCCAGCAGGTGTCCCAGGGGCTGGACTTGCTCACTGCCAAAGTGGAGAACGCAGCCCGCAAGCTGGAGGCCATGACCAACTCTAAGCAGGCAATTGCTAAGAAGATTGATGCTGCTCAGGTAGCACTAGTGATTCATAAATACTTAAGAGCATGATGACATTACTACTGTTAGAGCTGTTTTACTGAACTACTGTATTGTTTCCAAACAAAACACTTGACAAACACTTGACAGAATGTATATTGGGGATTCTTGCTTTAACAAAGAAAAATCTTGAATTCAGTAATTTACATTCTGTGAGTTTTGCTTCAGCTGATGATCTTTTTTGGTAATTTACTTGGCTTTACTAAAAATTTCAATGTTATTAAATTAAAATGATGGAATGCCCTAAATTTGCATATAAAATAATCTTATTAAAGAGTTGGAAGAGTTTCAGATTGAACAGACTTACTCGTGGATAAAACTAGAGCCCTTTCTTTGGGCTCTGGTTTAGGAGTGGAGTTCAGGATTTAGAACTTTGTATTAATGACAGAAGCAGAACGATGTTAATGAAACTGCATTTTCTTTCAATTGATCCTTTATTTTTGTAACTCTTAATATCCTTCAGTGGTCAGTCTCTTACCCAGTGGTGATTATGATGGTCATCAAATAGTGAACCTTTTATTTATATACCTTATCTAAATGTGTATCAAATGAAACGGTAATGGGACTTTCTAGGAAGAGCTCTGTGAAGATACCCCACTGGGCTCAAGAGCATCTGTTTTCATTTATTTTTTTCTGAAAGCCACATAACGATCTCTAAAGGCACTAGTTCAATTTTACTTCTAAAATACTGTTGGCAAATGTTGAGGGGAGAGAATGTAAAATCTCTGGGGAGATTTTATCTAGTTTGACTTTTTTTCAAAACAGAAAAACTGTGAGATAACAGAATAATTTCATGGTACCTACAAAACAGAAGTTGCTTTTGAGAAGTATTTTCTGTTAAATAAAGTTTTGAAAGCTGTGTTGGTATTTCTTTCTCTGTAAGAGCATGTATAGAATAAACATTGCTTTTTGTCTTCACTTGTACACAACTTCTTTCTGTGAAGAATTGGCTTGCAGATCCTAATGGTGGCAGTGAAGGAGAAGAGCACATTCGGGGAATTATGGCTGAAGCAAGGAAAGTTGCAGAACTGTGTGAGGAGCCTAAAGAAAGAGATGATATCCTTCGTTCCTTGGGGGAAATCTCTGCTTTGACAGCCAAGCTGTCAGATCTGCGACGACAGTAAGTATTAATTTTATCACCGTTAATTTATTTGAATGACTTTCGTGTGCAGTTCACAGTGCTGAGCAGGATCAGAATATTGATGATGAAAATAAATCCTTTTTAGTTGTTCAGCCTAGTGATTTCTATCTCAAAGCCTAACTTGCACTAGCTTCCTTAAAAAGAAGGTAACCAGAGATGTATTATTATTTTTTTCCTACTGCCTATGCAATATTTGACAAGCAAACTGAAGCCAAAAGTGAGCTCGTTTGTACTATCAAAACAACAAGGTAATGGGAAATGTAAGTTTGTTTATACAGATGGATGTTACAGCTGTTTTTTGCTAAGCAGTTTACTAAATATCAAGGTGGAATATCTACCACTTCCATCACTGTCAGTGTTCTAAGTTGTAACTGCAAACGATACAAAAGGTAAGACTTTCAGAAATTATATTTCTGTACCAGTTTTGTGAAGAGGCTGAGAATGGAAGAGGAGAAACCGTTACTGTACAGACTGTGATCTTCATCTAAGGCTGGTTGCAATATAGAAATAAGTATCTCTTGCTTCATTAGTTAGTTGCTTTAATTAAGTTTTTATTGAGCCTTAGCTGCTGTAGGTCTTAACGTGCTACCTTTTTTCAAGTTTATATATAGCCTTTGGTCTGTGGCTGCTTACTTTTCTGCTTGTAATCTGTATGGCATTACTGCAGTTGCTCATAAGACAGCCATGGAAATGGGAAATAATTCATACACCTATATTAGCAATGGCAGTACTGTGCTTTCCCCCACCTCAGTGCTGTGCTGAACAGATATCCAGGTACCACAGCAGAGAATTGCTCCTCAGAGTCTCAACTCGAGTGTCAAATTCAACATTAGGAAAATCAAGTACCTTTCATTGTGTCTTCCTGCTGAATTTGAGACAATCTGTAAATGATCTTTATATGACTATACTCTTTTTTTTAATAATCCTTAGTGGGAAAGGTGACTCTCCTGAGGCCCGTGCTTTGGCTAAGCAAATAGCTACATCACTTCAGAATTTACAGTCCAAAACAAACAGGGCTGTAGCAAATACTAGGCCAGTCAAAGCAGCTGTCCATTTGGAGGGCAAGATTGAGCAAGCTCAGAGGTGGATAGACAATCCTACAGTTGCTGATCGGGGAGTAGGTAAGTGTTTCTCTGTGATTTTCCTCCCAGTTTTACAATCAAACTTGTTACTAATTTTTGTGGTGGAAACTACTGCTCCTGAGATGCTGAGGATGCATTGAATCTTCAATGATGTGGAGACTTGAAGATTTATAGCTAAGTCCTGATTGCAATTACAGAATTAAGCTGGCCTGCAATTCTGTGTTTTTTCCTAAAGAATGGGAGAATGTGTGCTGTAGAGAAGACAAGATTGCTCCTTGCTTTTCTTATTATGCAAATACTGTATCTCNAGTGAGACTGATATATAGATATGTATTGTCATAATAGAGAAAACTTGGCGTGCCTGCAATTCTGTGTTTTTTCCTAAAGAATGGGAGAATGTGTGCTGTAGAGAAGACAAGATTGCTCCTTGCTTTTCTTATTATGCAAATACTGTATCTCAGATTTGAAATTATACCTACTCTGGAAAATAGAGTAAGTCCTTCAGAGAAGAGAAAAACACTCATAAACCTGACCTAGAAGTACCACTTCTTGTGTGGTTTCTGGGTTATCTGAGGAGAATGCTAATAATTAAAGAGAAAGGGGATCTGATAATCCCAGTATGCTCTTGATGAGCATATAACTGTGGTTCAGGAGTTGCTGGCACTTGGCAGGATACTCATAAGAAAAGTAAATTAGTACAGAAGATGGCAACAGTGCCGAGTGATTCTTGGGTAGCACTGTGATTCTTGGATAGCTGTGACAACTTCCTAAGTAATTTTAAGGTTGATCACAAACTTGGATTATTTGTGGGTTAGCATTAGCTTAAAATTATTTTTCAGTAGGTCTTTGATGGACTTAATACACGATGAGTTCTTTTAAAAGAATACTGCTATTGTATTATTGAAAGAACAGAGAATTACATTCTTGTGATGAGCAGGAAGCATCTGTAAGTGAATGAAGGAAATTACCCAGGCTAAAAATAAATCTTTTTACAGAAAAACTTTCAACACACTGTGGACTCTTTGCAAGGTGTTCCCTACCCCCACTGTCCCCTCCAATCTGGGTTACTTGACACTTCTTACTTATGGCTTCTGGNATGTTATCTTAACGTCTGCCATGTCAGTGGGCATTTTTCCTGTAAGAGAAGGTCTTACAGGATTTGAACCCCTACAAGTTTATATTCCTCCATCATACGCTAATAATTTTCCTCTTTTTTAAGGATCTTAAAACACGAATGCAAGAGGCCATGACCCAGGAAGTTTCTGATGTTTTTAGTGACACCACAACTCCTATTAAATTGTTAGCTGTAGCAGCCACTGCTCCCTCTGATGCTCCCAACAGAGATGAGGCAAGTATACCCAGGTGGTCTTTCCTTTCCATGTAAAGCTTCAGTTATTGTTTAATTTTACCTGAATTGGTATTTTGAAAAATAAGTCAGTGTTCTGAAAAATGAATTTGTATTTTTTCCACAAGTTTGCGATACATGCTTATTAATTGTGACAACATAATGATTACTATGCAAATCTCTCTGGACTCCTGGAGACTATGAATTGTATAACACTGGAAACAGTGGTAACAGTAACAACACTCAATAAATGGCAAAAATGTTTCCCTATGTTGTTGGTACCACATGGCCTTCACTGGGCTAAAAATTATTGTGCAAAAACCACTGACATGCTACTTGGTGGATTTTTATATCTCGGCATTACATAAGCTGATTACAATGGTGAAATTCATGCCAGAATTAATCAACAGATTAACCCTGTTCTCTGGCTGGATATTGTTTCCTGTACTTCAAAGCCACTGGCTGCACATGAAGTACCTAAAATGCAGTGTCTGGCAGTTCTGTTTGGCCACTTTGGCTTTTGGCTACATGATCAAAATAATTTCTACGGTCTTGGAGAATTCAGCTTTATGGCAGGATAGCTTTTTGTCCAAGTATTCTGTTCCTTGTATACATAAGGACTGTGAAAGGAGGTAATTTTTTTCCAATGTGGATTTTTAGGGTAAACCCCCTTATTTATCTTTCAAATATAGTTACTTTTGGATCATGGGTTCGAAGATGAATCTCTGAGCTAAAATAGTTTTAATAGAGTATTTCTTGCAGCAGTAGTAATGAAGAATTACTAAACTTCATACCTTGATGCTATAAAGTGTATATTTATCTCCTTAGTTGTCCCACTGAGTTAGTAAAGAAGCAAGTCTGGTAATGTAAAGATTAAAAAGATCAAACGTCTTCAAAGCTTTTGTGTCCTTTAGCATCCTCTAAGGATGAATTTAGTGGAGGTGTTATGAAGGTGTGTGTCTCTGACACTTTGAAAAAAAATGTATATTCTGTTAAGGAGGTTAGGGCTTTTTAAAATTTTTTTATTTTTTTCCCCTGACAATCACACGTTTGATGAAAGAGCAGCAAACTTTGAAAACCATGCTGCTAGACTGGGAGCTACAGCAGAAAAAGCGGCTGCTGTTGGAACTGCCAATAAAACTACTGTGGAGGGCATTCAGGCAACAGTGAAATCAGCAAGGGAACTCACTCCACAGGTGCTTGCTGGGTTTGAAGGGCTGTTAAAAGGGCTGTGGATGACTTGAGGGGAATTTTCCTTATGTTTCTGTTCTTGAAGAAAGGTGTTAATACCAACAAGGAACATAGTTCCGTAGCTGACACTCTTAAAAGGGGAATGGCAAATATTTATGTACGTGATACTAAGTAGAATAGAATTATTAAATGACATGTTTTAGTCTTCAACTCTTGGATAGGAGTGTCTGTGACTTATACTTGAAACAAAATTATTTTGAGGCTTAGTAAAATATCTAAGTCGAAAAAAGTTCCTTATTTTCCAAATAAACTTCTATCAAAATGTTGGTAGTGTAGTAAGTATTGTGCTTTAGTGCTTTCAAGAGTTGTTTGTAAGATAAATTAGTATTTAATTGAAGTTCTAGAAAAAGGTATTTGTGCCAGCTAATTTCAGAAGTATGGTAGATCTTCAAGGAGCTAGATGTTACACTAGAATTAATAAACTCATTTTTCAAATGTGGAGTTACACATCCAGTCCTGAAAAAGAAAGGCATTTTCAAGAATATGTGTAATGTTGATGTGTACTGATAATTAAAAATGTCTTCTGTTGGCAGGTAGTATCAGCAGCTCGTATCCTCCTGAGAAATCCTGGAAATCAAGCTGCTTATGAACATTTTGAGACCATGAAAAACCAATGGATTGATAATGTAGAAAAAATGACAGGTAAAGTAGGAATTTTTGTTGAAGGGCCTCCCTATGGCTAACTAGCTTGTATAGTTTTTTCTCCATTCCGTTTGGATTGATGAAACATGCAAAGAATAATGAGTGATTAAAGATAAATTCAGAGAAGTGGGAACGTGCTCTCTGATGGGAGGAATATGTATACGTTACAGGATACAAAAAATAGCCAGCTTCTTAACTGTTAATACTGAGCTGTAGGGCAGCAAATCCTGCTTTAGTTCTTTTTTGGGAAAATCAGAATACCATCATTTTTTATTGCAGCTGCTATTCTAGCAGTATATCACTGTGACAGCTTGAGGTTTTCTTCTGTATAATCTTGGCACGTTGAAATAGGACAGATAATTAACTGAAGGAAAGAAAACACGTTCAAAATATTGTAACAGCTCAATGAACACAGAGAATAACACAAAGCTACTGATCCTGCTGCGGCACTGAAATGTTTCAGTCCTTACCAAGTGCAGATCCTTTGCACTGACCTGCTGAACAGCTGTCTGTACACTGCCTCCTCCTTCATCCCAGTAATTAAATCCTGGGTATTTTAAATCTCACTGCCTTGTCACTGTGAATCACCCCTACGTAAGAAGCACCACCAGAGGGATGTTTCCTTTGGAATGAGGGGGAGAGTACAAAAAGTACTGAATATGCTTAAAGAAATCTGGTGTGAAGAAAGAAGCTCTCCTGCATATACTGTGTAAGCCAGTTCTCGGCTGAAACAACATTCCCTGGTAGGAGGAGTAGGAGCTTGGGGTGTCATTAAGAAGCTTCACTGCGGTTACTGTCACGAGGTACAGCAGAATCAGAAGTTAAACTACAGTAGTACATTTGGGCTGATTTCCATGCCCTCCTCTGCTCTTTCCCCACACCCCAGTTTTAAAATACTTACTTTTCTGGTTTTGAACTATTTCTGGAATACCAAATAGCCCTTTCCACAGATGAAACTAGAGTATTAATGTGTTTAATTTTTATTCTAGGGTTGGTGGATGAAGCCATTGATACTAAATCTCTGTTGGATGCATCAGAAGAGGCTATTAAGAAGGACCTGGATAAATGTAAAGTTGCAATGGCTAACATGCAACCTCAGATGCTGGTAGCTGGTGCCACCAGCATTGCCAGACGAGCAAACCGCATCCTGCTGGTTGCAAAACGGGAGGTGGAAAACTCAGAAGACCCCAAATTTCGGGAGGCTGTTAAAGCAGCCTCTGATGAGCTGAGCAAAACTATATCACCCATGGTAATGGATGCTAAAGCTGTGGCAGGCAACATTTCTGATCCTGGTAAGGATTCAGTTAGCTTATTTAAAATGTGCCTTTTACTGTCTGGAGATGATGTGAAGTAGTGCTCGTTTTTTCTTATACAGCTGTGTATCTCCTTTTATGTAAATATTGTGTACACTTACATCTCAGAATGATGAAATCAAGCTCACACCATGAACTGCTGTATCCTGCTGTTCTAAAATGCAATCAAAGGCCTATGGCATATTCAAGGAAAAAGGATTCAGCATTCTAGTGTGTGATTTCATATCCTTAATTAGAAGCATTTGTTACTAGTTTTAAGTAGCATTACTTTATATTAAAAAATTACATAATTTTTTTTATTTCAAAAGTTGTTCAGGGGATTACTTTGGCTATTGATAGTGATTATTACTCAGCCAAGGCTTTATTTTATGCATGTTGCATATGACACTAATATTTCAAGCATGCAAGTCCACCGTAAACAATTTGGTAGTTTTTAAACACAAATATAAGTGTACTTGGCACAGTACATTATAGAAGTAATTTTTGGGGGTAGTATTCTAAACATTACGGATTCAATTAAATTGGTATTAAACTGGTAATGCAATTTTTGTTTAGGTCTGCAGAAGCGTTTCTTGGATTCTGGATACAAAATTCTGGGAGCTGTGGCCAAAGTCAGAGAAGCCTTCCAGCCTCAGGAACCAGATTTTCCTCCTCCTCCTCCTGACCTTGAGCACCTTCATGTAAGTGCAGCTAGTTTGTAATGAAATAAGCAGTTGTCATTGGCGTGTGGATTACACTGATAAGTATATTACTATTCCTTAGAAATAAAAGGTATTTTCTGGTTGGCCATGTATACAAGTAGCCTCAAGTCTAAAAAATACCAATCCAGCACTCAAAAGCAAAGATTAAAACGTCATACTTTCTTAAACAGGATGCACTCAAAAAACTGGAAAAAGGCCTGAGGTCATAGAGTCACGTACTTGCCATGACCCCAGCCTTTGCTCAATCTTTGCTCTGTTTCACTGCACTGAATAAGGCGTTTGCCTTCCTTAGCTGACGGACGAGCTCGCTCCTCCGAAACCACCGCTGCCAGAGGGTGAGGTTCCCCCGCCCAGACCACCACCACCTGAAGAAAAGGATGAAGAGTTCCCAGAGCAAAAAGCAGGAGAAGCAATCAATCAGCCCATGATGATGGCTGCTAGACAGTTGCATGATGAAGCCCGGAAATGGTCTAGCAAGGTAAGAAGTTGTTGTAAGTGTTTTGTGCTAAAAGGATTCTCTTTAATTTTTTTTTTTCAGGATCAGCGTGTTTCATCTTATGATAGTGTCTTTCATAGACTAAATAGTAAAAAACACTGCTGCAGGAGGAATTAGAAACCCTTTCAAATTCAGAGTGAACTAGGGTCAACTGTTCTAATACTTAGAATTGCTAGAATGCTTTATTAACATACCCCTGGGGACACAAATATGCCCTGTATGCTAAGCTGTTTGTGATCCTTGGTGCTGGTGTTGCCTAGAGAGTCACTAATACTTATGCCTGTGCAGGCTGACAACCTGATTGCTATATTTAAGTGACTTTGAAAAGTCCGTATGGAAAAATCCATACGGATGTTGCAGATGCCAGCTGCAGGAATCATAAGCTGGTTTGTCTTAATTCTGGAAGAAGCTGCAAGGTACTTTGCAGTTAATCTGATGCATTCATGATGGGAAAAATGTCCACATATAGGTAGTCTGGTTTCATTCTTTTTTGGAGTGAGTCACATTCTCTATTAAGCCTGAAATCATGAATTTCCTTCCCATTTCAGTGCTATGATGAAGAAGTGTGAATTTGTTGGTCTCATAAATGCTAATATCACTTTGTTTTGCTGTTCTCTCTTATCTCCTCCCTCCTTCCTCCAAGAGCTACATTTTTCCTCTGGCAGAAGCTGAGCGCTGAGTAAGAACTTCAGAGATTTAGGCTTCTGCAAGTGTAAATTAAAGGGTCAGAATTTGGCTTTTAAAATCTCACCCTTTCTCTGCACTGAATTAGGTGGTGAGTAAGGAGACAAAGTTAAGTAGCTTACAGAATGAACTTGAGTGCTATGGGCTAAAGGAACATCTTTTTTGGAAGTACAGATTAAATACAAAAGTTTCAGTGAATCTGTTTGGGTGTCTCTTACCCAAAATTAAAAGCTCTATTTTCCACATACTTCTGGATATACCAAACACATTCTTATATTACTAAAGGGACAGTACTGGAATG
This sequence comes from Mystacornis crossleyi, assembly GCA_013400655.1. Lineage (NCBI taxonomy): Eukaryota > Metazoa > Chordata > Aves > Passeriformes > Timaliidae > Mystacornis > Mystacornis crossleyi. Next base: position 16,996 of record VYZQ01063325.1, read on the forward strand.
TATTAGTGATCTCAGAAGGTAATTTTGAGGCTAAAAGCCTTAATTTCAGTTTCCTAAAAGTGTTTTGATGTTGGAATCCCAGAACTGGTAACTTAAAAAACAGAGTAGGTAATAAAATGCTTTTACCTTATATATACTATATGCATTCTAAATTGAATTGCGAAAAGCCAAGCATCAGTCCTTAAAACTCCTTGCTGATTGTGAAAGAGCTCCAAGCTCAGTGACTTTAGATTATAAAACTCTGTGTTCATTGCTGCTTCTTTAATTTGACACCAACAAACCAGTAAGTTAGCCTGGCAATTGTTCTTCTAACTCTTTTTTTAGCAATATCATTTTAGCAATAGGAGTTAAGTTATTCTCACAGTATGTGCTGGGGGAAGAAGTTTTAAAAACACTTTTGTAGTCTCAGAACTCACCTGATTGGCTGGAAGAGGGATTGATGGATGGTACTACTGAGGAATATGGGTTAGACCTGGAAAAATAGAACTATAAAGTCTTGCTCATATGAAGTCACAACAGACTGTGTGTCAACTGTCTTTTGCCTTTTTGCAGAATCACTTCAGTCTACTGGTACTTTACCTGTAGTAAAGTGGGGGGTGGGTGAACAAGTACTTAGTCTTTAAAAAATGTTGATAACATTGTTCATTCTTGTAAGAATGAAAATCTTTTTTCTCCTTTACAAAAGCTCCTCTTCACTGAGTGGCTTCTGGGCTTTCACGTACTCCATTTTTCTCATGGAGCACCAGCTGAACAATGTCTATTGCTTTAGTTTCCCTGGCTTCCCCCTCATTTGGATAAATCAGAAAATGAGGGATATTTGGATACTTTTCATTAGATTAAGACTTAAAAGCTGCCTTTGAAGGTGAGTTGATTTGGCCTTACAAGTGTTACAACTTCCAAAATTTCTGTATAGTGTTGTTGACATACATGGGGTTTTTTTTCTCTAAAATGCCGTATCTTAAGCAAAACACAGTTGCAAATCCACAGTTTTTCGTAAGGGTACCTTTACTTTTATCACACTTGGCTTTAATGGACAAAATACAGTTAGTAAACTTGTAGGCTATTTTTGTATTGAAATGTTGCTGTTTTATTAATGCCTTTATTGTTATACCTCTTATCTCTTCCTTGAGATCTTCTCTAACACAATTTATTTGCTTAAGCCCTCTTTCTTTTTTTTTGAAGGTAATGGATACAACAAATTGTGGCAAAACAATATCATATATTTCATAATCTTTTTTAATTCATTTCATTTCAGTCTTCTTTAAGAACTGTAATATTCACAGTATTCATGGCATTCAACATCACTTCTTTTTCCAACCCGCTGTTGCTCTTCTACATGTTCTGTGTGGTACCACAGTACTCGCTTCTAGTGTCTCCCATCCCATCTCTTTTTGTTACTCTACAGCAAGCCTTGTCAGTGGTTTTTCTGTGCTCCTGCTGCTCTCTGCTCTTATCACACATATGAATGGGCTTCCAAACAAAGCTTTGTATCTGCACAAATACCACAGTCATCAGCTGCTGTGCCTGCTCCTGTGCAGTCAGAACGGCATCCATTGAGACAGAAAATCCATTCATTTCATTGTTGACTTGCCAGTAAAATGTTGTTCTGTGGGTCAGCCTCTCTCTGTAGAAGCTGAATGTTCAAATGGAAAATGTTGCTGCATATTTGAATTGTAACTTCTTAATATTTTTGGTAACTTTGGTTCACAGGCGAACTGTTTCTTTCTGCTAATCTTATGTTCCTTCCCCTCCTTCCCTTGACCTGATCCTAGAGCTGCCTTCTCAGATCCTGAGAGGCCAAGAGGATGTTTTAGTCACTAAAACTGCTCAGTTTGTGCTCTCCTACCAAATTCTGCTTCTTGTACTAACTGTCCCGTTTCTCCACCCTTGCTGCCACCTGCAAAGCCTGATGTGACTGTGATTAACGAAGCGGCTGAGGCTGGTGTAGATATAGATGAGGAGGATGATGCAGATGTTGAATTCACTCTGCCCTATGACATTGAAGATGATTACGAGCCTGAGCTGCTGTTAATGCCAACCAATCAGCCCGTTAACCAGCCCATTCTGGCTGCTGCTCAGTCTCTACATCGGGAAGCAACCAAGTGGTCTAGTAAGGTACTCCTGAGTCCCCGGGGACTGATCCGCGTGCATCCGGCCACTTGGAACGCTGACACATTTGCATCACTCTTGATCCCTGCTGGGCCCCGCCATCCTGAATGAATAAGTGTGTCTGCACTTCATTTTAAGGACTGAGAGTGGCTTCACGAGTTTGCTAGATCTGTTTGTCAGTGCTGGATTGAAGCTTGATTGGGGTCACTTATTAATATTCAAAGACTTCCTCTCCCTTTGCATCTGCCTGGTCTTCTCTGTTTTGGCAGTTTACAAATTGTAATAGGGATTGTCTTCCTCCCCTTCGGTTCCTTTTTCCATTCATGTGGGCTACCTGGGAAGCCATGGTTAATGGTTCCTTAATGACTTCCGGATACAGCAGAGTATACAGAATTCAAGAAGTCATTTAAGGTGTCTATTGTGCTTGGCCTCAATTGATGCCGTCAATTAACATCCCTTCCAACAAGGAATGGCTTTGTATGGCAGTGGTTATGGAAGAGACTGCCTGACTGCTGGCTTGCACTGGGCTGTATTGCAAATGCTGGTCTTGAGAGAATTCTTTTCTGAAGAAGCTGCACTGAATGATGTTAGCTGCTGAATTGAGATCCTGTCTATGTGAAACCAGTGGAAATCTAACATGAGGTTCAGACCTTCACGAGTAGCCTGTCTTCTGTCTAAGCACAAATGTTTGCAAGACTGGGCACTTTTCATATAGCATGCTGCAAAAAATAAGGTTGGTGTCCCATAACAATCAGAAGTTAGGGGCGTGTGCATATGTGTGTGTATACTTACGTAGCTAGTTATACTAAACCATTTTAATAAAAAGGGCTTTAAAAATGTTCTTGTCCTTTTCAGATTCTGGTGCTTGGATAACTTGTTAGACACTGATCCTTCTACGTGAAAACATGGGAAAGCTTTGTGTTATGTCATTTATATCCTAACTGGTTATAGTGGCAAACTGTTTAGCTAATAGGTCCCAGTAATAAACAGTTCAGCTGTTTGTGTCACCTGTAAATGCCTGGGATATCTTCTTGAACTTGCTCGTAGGGAGTCACGGAAGTGTGCACAGGGTAGAGGAGACCTTGGCTCAGCTGGGTTCTCACTGTGTACTCTTTGCTCTGAACTTTATCCCCCATTATCCGTGGGATTATTCCAGGGAAAGAGTGTGCTAATACTTAAACTCTGCTAGTATTTCATCCACACCATAGGAATGCTTCAAAGCACCAAATAGGTCACTTTTGACTAATAACTTTCTAAAGGGAATAATATAAATATACTAAATATACTGACAAGACTACTAACAATCAATCAGCTGGGTCTGCTTTCCCTTGCACTAGGTTTCTCTTTGGAACA
>VYZQ01063325.1:25189-45779 GCA_013400655.1 Mystacornis crossleyi
GCTGGAGCTCTCACACTTTCTATCCTAGCTCAGGAAAGGTTTCAGCTCTGAAAGGCCACGGTGCAGCATTTCCAGGCTGCTAATGCAGAGAGCAGCTCCAGCTGCTCAGACTTCAGCTTGGGGATGTTATCAGTTACCTCTGAAGACAAGATTTCTTCTACAGTTACAGTAACTGAAGGATGCCATTTGCTGAAACACAGAGCAGAACTGTAGCACGAGTACTGAATTGATGGATGTTTCTCCAGTTGGAAAAGGCAGACTAGAACGTTGGTAGCTTTTAATAACCAGGGCTGTGTCTTCACAAATGGAAGATCCTATTAGATGCAAAGTTACAAATAGGGAGTGTATGCTCATTTCTTTCCTTACTGGCTTGCTGCCAGGGTTCAGATGGATTTCTCCTCTTCCCAGACTGAATCATTTTTTGTCCTAGTATTTGAAATTTTGGCTATTAAATGATTTTAGTTCCTATTCTTTATCTGAAGCAAAGCTAGTACCTACTCATCAATTTCTAAGCCAAACAGGTTAGAGAAATAAAGGGTCTCCAGTATCCCACCCTTAATTAATACTGATCAAATGCATGGTTTGGAACCTGATAGCTACTGTGGAGTTTTTGTTGGTGCATTAACAAGAAGTTCAGTCAGCTTTGCTCTGACTGTCGAGTCTCTGAAATATCATAAACAGTTGTCCTGCATTTAAAAATAAAAAATACGAAAGGGATGTTACCTGTCATGCTCCTACCAGCCTTTTTTAAACTCTAAGCAGTGCACAGTGATCAAGTTCAGTAGAGAGGTAGCAAATAGTCATTGTTTAATTGTGTATCAGATGTCTCCTGCTTAAGAGCATCACAAATCGTTTACAAGAGCATGAACATTTCATAAGATGAGACATATTTGCAGTTGAGTTCCCTTTATTTCAGAACATTAAAGCACACAACCATTAAATACACTTGACACTTCTACTGTGCTATCTAAAAAGCTACGCTCGAAGGTACACACTGCACAGATCTGGTGGCATCCACTTCAAACAAGTGGAACATATAAATCAAAGCAAAGGCTTCACATAAAAAATAGATCTTACTCTCTGCAACTGTATTCTTAAAAAAAATGATGGGGATGATGAGATTGAATGGAAAGAAAGTGGATTACTGAAGCAACAATCACCTCCCAGATTTAATGCAGGATGTTACTTTTATCAGCTCATCTGCAGATGGCAGAAATGAAAGCTGATTAAGGCAAATGCTTCTTAAGAAAGGCGATTTCTTGTAAACAACACAGAAATTATTTTTTACTTCATCAGAAGCTTTTTCAGGAGTGACACTTGAAATGTCCCAGGCCCCTGGGGGACCCCTGCCCCTCTCTATTTCTGAAGGGATTACGTGCTGCTTTGTGGAATGCCAGCTTGCAGCTGGCTGTGGGTGGAACTGAGCTTTCTTTGCAGGCGGCTGCAGCAGCAAAACATGCCACCAGAAGACTTTTCCAGTGGCCTGTCTGGCCTTCAGAATGTGCTTGACCTCAGGGCTTTGGTATCTGACTGGCAGTGTAGTGTTTGCAACATTTTGTGGGTTGCCCATATCAAACTGATCACCAGCAAAACAATTCAGTAAAAAAAGAGTGAAAGTGTAATAGAAAAAAAGTACCTTATTTTAAAGCCATATTAAGAAAAACTAAGCTATGCTTTCATTTTAAGAGCTGCTGTGCACAAATGCTTTGATCCCAAACTAATCAGTGTCTATTAATTAATTGGCACCTAACCAACATAAGTCACTAAGCAGTCAAGTTTTTTTAAGGGGAATTTCCTCTTAGCATCTTCTCATGTCCTGACTTGGAATTTTCCTGCTTTTGTAATATATTTGACACCTTTAAAAGGCTTGTATTTTTCTCCATACATGTCTAGGCGATTCACTTTCAGTCCTGAAAAAAGACAGAGACAAGTACAAAGTTAAAAGCAGAATGCTAGGAATTACAGCGGTCTGACTCGAAATCCGTCTGTCTTGAAGCACGTTAGGATTGGTTAGGAAGCTCATTTTCCCTTCTTTCACAAGTTCATCTGGTTTGAAGCAGCAGATGAGAACATTCTTGTCACCTAATTGTAGCTGTCTTGGCAGGGCAACACCTTGTTTTTCTCCTATGCCCTGTGCCAACTTCCTCCTCCCAAGAGATGAACTATGCAACAAACGAGTATCCTTCCACAGCTCCTGTACACTGCATTCATTTCCCATCATGGAGATGAAGCAAAGGACAAGTTTCAGAACTCGTAATTGCAAGAACCAGAAATCCCTCTGCTATTCCCTCAGGAAGAGCAGTAGCTATTAATTACCTACGGCTTCAGGTTGTTCTATGCTTTCTCACAGGTCCATTAGCTTTGGTGTCCAGCTACTGGACCAACCCTATCTTGCTAGATTAAAACTAGTTTAGAGGTAACTGCAGGATTCTGTTTGTACACAAGAACTAACTGTTACTGACTCAAGTAGTCTAGGGCCCATAAAGACCATAGCCTGGTATACCATGTACTACCACCAACTCTGATCAACTGCCTGCAGTCATGCTCCTCTTCCTCTCCAAATGTGAGTCCTTGTACTGTTAGAGCCTTAATCCTGCAAAGCCTGCTTGGAAAAGCAATTTACACACGGACAGCTCATGTGATTTAAGCGGTTGCAGACTGTGGTCTTGTCTGCTTTAAAGTTACTGTTACACTTCCTCTATAGACTTCATTCTGCTTTTACTTGCAGATTGTTTTAAAGATGAAAAACTAACCAGCTCCAGAAGGAAAGAATAAGAAGGACATTCTTCAAAATTAATGTATTTTTATGACCACTAGAAAGAACTTCAGTGATACAAGGCTAAAGCAATTCAGGAGCAGCACACTAAATCATCATCCATCACTCTATCATCTGTATGGATACATTTGCATGTTTAATGCAGTAGTCAACAAAGGAAAATCCATTCTTCTGTGCACTTCTCACAGTCTTTCTTGAGCAAAACAATTGGGAAGTCACAATTCCCATCAAAGGAATCTTCCAGCAAGGGTAACTGTCAGTTTTGGGTAAATCAGACTTTATCATTTTGGACCAAGCTGACTTAGATCTGCATCTCCAATTAAATGATTAACAGCTTCCCCCTTCATTTCCTACTACAACTCATTCTGCTAGCACCAGTTTCATGTAACACCACACCACTCACCTGAAATTGCAAGCTGTTGTATCTTAAACTGGATGTTTAAACTGGGATTCTCCTCCGGCTTGGGGGCCCCAGACTGCAGATTCACTATGCCCTTCAGGTTTGGTAGCTTTTGAGGGGTAATTTTGCCCACATCCCACGTTAGCACCTTGTCAGAAAGGAGAGAATAGTAGTAATAGCATTCTAGGAAACAGCCTATGAGGTCAGGTTCACGTCCAGCTTTTAGTTTGCAGGCTTGGTACAGACAGTAGCCTGGTAGCCCTGAGAATTACCTCACTGGCTGTGAGAGGGCTCTTGCAGGTATGGGGTCTTTTTTTCACCCTGTCAGTGCTCCTTAGTGGGTCTGAGCACTGAGAAGATCTTGTTCCCTTTGCTAAGGATGACTGACCCTGATGTCAGTTTGGGTCAGCTGGATCCACGAAGCCAAGACAGAAACCAGCACAAAGATCATAGAAACTTGAAACACAAGAATGAGGAGGGTAGGAGCAAGGCACTGGCCAAAAGGAGATGTCTAAGCCAGACTAACTTTCCTAGGGCTCACTTGTTTGCCAGTGATTCTTACACTGTGGAGAAACATGGAACCAAGCAGGCCCTTTACTCACCCACAAGAGGCGGTTTGTTAGTTATCATAAACTGATAAATGCAGAAAAACCTCAGTTCTCTCTGCTTCCACAAATTTTTGCAGTTTCAATGCACCTAGTTAGCCCAACTCTTGACGAAAACACAGTAAAATTTATTTCTGCAGAGAAGAACACACCTTAAGTGTTTTTGTTGGTGTTTTTCTTTTAAAAAGATCAAGGTCCATTGTTTTTGAAACAAAATGCTACTTGGTGAGCCTTCCCTAACAATTTTAATCAATTGCTGACTGAGATATTCCAAGGGCAGCAGAAAGCTCAGAGCAGGGTATTAGAGCCAACAGAATGGTTTGCCTCAAACTGCTTTTCAGCAAAATGGCTTCTGGGTACTAAATGGCTTCAGGAGCTTTAGCAAAATTTAGGTCTCAAACCCCAATGCAGAGGCAAGAAAGCAGGAGCCCAAGATATGTTTTTTCAGACAGTTTATCTCTTCCTGTGTGCCTTAGGCAGATCTTTTGGAAGAAATTTTTTTTCTCATCTCCTGCTCCCAGTTTTTCTGGCTACCTATTTTCAAGGCTAGTGCATTTTCTTCAGATAAATATGTTTTCATAAGATAGGTTGCAAAATACATCATGGCTGAAACGATCAGCAAAATACTGCTGCATCCACTAAGGAAAAATATTAGCGGGTGAAAGAGCAGGGTGAAAAGAGAGGAAGTGAAGGAAAAGGATACTGACAAAGTCAGAAATCACAACTGGTGTGTATCTAAGTTTGAAAAAACAAGTTTTAAAGGTAAATTTTTAATTCATAAACATATTCTGAACAGTTTTCTACTAAGTGTGGAACACTGCTCCAGTGTGCTGCAATACGGGTGATTTCTTGTAATGCCATCTTCAATATTTAAATAAATAAAAATTTAAGACTTACTTTAGTAACTGGGTCGAATGTATAGCTGCCTTGTGTAGCAGTGAGGTTCATGTTAAGTACGGCCTTTGGCATGTGAACTGTCATGACAACTCCTTCTACTGTTTTCCCCATATTCTGTTTTGGTCCAATGGTAACATCAAATCTTCCTGAGGAAGTATTTTCCTTAAAACTGATCATGTGCTTCACATATACAGGAATTGCCACCAAGCTGAAAAGAGAAGACAGTAGCTGAATGCATCCTGGCTACTTCTCTGCTTGAGAAATTAAAGCACTTTCTCATAAACAGTTCTTGTGTTTTGGTAGGTGTTCAAGTGAGAACTGGTTTGTTTCAGAGGTGACAAGTGAAGTGATACTCTGCTCTTTAGCATTATTGCTGAAGTGATTTTATTAGCTGAGAATCACAGGAAAAAGAAATTTCTTTATTTTCTTCCAAATACTTTGTCCTATTCTCTCCTCCTTCATCTGTTTTATTTTTTTTTTAAAGTAACCTCACTGAGCCAAATCTCAGAAAAGCCACTAGTCAGATCAAGCTTTAGTTTGCAAATACTTGCAGTTTAGACTTTTTTTGCTTTATTTGCTTTTATTTTTGCTCTTCATGAAGCTCAGAGTCCTCCATGTACACAGAGACTCACCCACAAAGCATCTGGCACTAGCAGTGATTACTAGGAATGAATAGCCCTATATTGGTACCATGTGTGATTTATTCCACTGAAAAATTATTGTTGAGTATCCGCAGGTCACTGAAAAATGGTTTTCTTCTCTTAGTGGGGACAGATGAGACAAAACCTGGGCACCTGCATTTTAGAACAACGCCAATTCCCCCCTTAACCAGGCGGAATGTGCTGTTACTCAGGTGGAAAGCAGCAGGTGGTGTAGCTGGAGAAGCAGTGTGTCTGAATGGAAACGTACTTCTGGGAACTGACACGGTAGGAGATCAATCTGAAATTCCCATCGGGAGGAATAAACGAAAGGACCCTCTCAGACTCCCAGCGTTTGAACCGAATACACGGATGGAAGCTGACATCATCCAGCAGCCGTGGGTTCTGGAAGGAGTGGCAAGATGGTAAGTGACATCTCATCAAGTACCAGCAGTTTGAGCTAGCTACTGACCTCCACCCAATTCGTATTTCTTCGACTGAGTAGCCATTATCAGAGACATGTTACTGAGCTAGACGGATTTCTGATCTGACTTGGTACAGCAGCTCCTGCGAGGGTATTTTTATGTACAGACAAAAAAGCCATTCCAACTATTGAACAACGCAGCTTCTACAATATAATGCAAAACTTGTTACTTTTCATATGTGTAACACATGAAATGGTGTTAGTGCTCTTAAAATTGTTTAACTCTGATCACTAAGAAAAATCGTGAGCAATTAAGATCCCCAAATATAGGCTGAATTTACCATGAAAGACAGAGAAAGATCTGGCATTCCTGAGAGCTTAATACACGAATCAATAACGCCTTGGATTTCTGCAAAGACTGTAGAACCTGCAGGGAAAACAAGACACTTGACTTAACATTATTTATGAAAGGCCTAACACACGTGGTGAAGTGCAGCTAGAGGGCACAGATGACATTTGCACAACACTCAACAACGTGCCAAGCCCAGCTAGGAAAGGTCATTCAAGTTACCTGTGTCCTGGGCTGCTCGCTAAAATACATAAGCTAGAGCAAACAGCCTGTCCCAAATTGGTTAATTATACTTGTGCCAGCTGTTACACAGGACTTGCACTGGATGTGCTTGAACTGATTGCCAGCAAAAAGCAAGTAAGAATTTCATAACACACTAGCTCTGAATCTTTTCTTTCATGCCTGTCCCCGGTCTCCAGAAAACTACCAAGTTGTGTAGTGGTGCAAGGAAGTTGAAAGCGCATCGAAACAGTCAATGTCAAAATGCAGTAAGTTGGTGCTATAAAGCTCCAGCTAACCTTGGCTTTCACAAGTAAAGGTTATTCAACAATGAAATTAAATACTCGTTTTGATGTTAAATCTGTAGCAAAAGACCTCAAATCCCAAAGCAGGAATACCAAGCATTTTACCCACGAAATGCTCATTTCCTGAAATACCCTCTAAGTATAGAAAGGCATAAGCACTGGACTAATTAATTAGCTCCACATGCAGAGGTAATTTTAGAAGATAGGTAGAAACTAGCTCATCTAGGCAAGGGGAAGAAGGAGAAATGGTGGCTTTTTACTTTGTTTGAAAAGAAAGGATCCTGTTTCAGGTTAAAGCAGTCTACCATATCCCTATGAAACAAGATAACTTCCCTATTCTGGGGGAGCAACCTTATCTACTTCTTAGTCCTACTGAAGGCTATAAAGAAAGGCTCTTGCATTGCTAGTCCCCAAGGGATCAGAGCAGAAAGAGTAGCTATGACTACTGCAGCAGATCCTCAGTAGGAAATTAAACGCTTGGTGCACGCTGATTTGGACTGAAATGCACACAGAAATACACCATGGTCTTGACTGTACCTTCTCAGACTAAGCACTCACACTGCTCCTGGGAATCCTGAGAGCTAGGACAGTACACAGTCATCAGCACGTTCTGTAAGGGCCCTATAAGGGCCACCTTCTTTTAACTTCAAGATGGGGAGAGTAAGAGCTGCACAACAGCTATTTACAACTCTCCACTTCAACGGCGGCCAAAGCATTTGCTGAAGCGCTGTACAGAACCAAACCAACACTGACACTGCTACAACAGCAGCACTGAATGAAAGGATGAGAGGTTTGCTCCCGGCCCCATACCACCACAAAAGGGTGTCCTGCAGTCTTCAGCCTCGCTAACTGCTGGCCCCAATTCTGAACAAAACAGCAGGTTCTTGCCCACAGCTTTGCAGTTCTCTTTTTGCATTATTTTTTTCTTTTTCTTGGCACAGAAGTCACCAGGTTCCTCCTCAAAGTTAAATCTCAGAAAAAAGACTTTTGTATTTGAAAATTATGCTTCATTCATAAAACAGAGTATTATTATGCTTCATAATATCTGGCTCCAGTTTAAATAAAAGGAAAACAATATTGTCCAGCTATTTTGCACCAAGTATATCTTGCTGTCAGAAGAAAGCTAATGAAAGATTTTGTCTTGCTCACTTGAGGGCCTTCAAGGACTACAGTACATTGTTGGCAGGAATGATCAGAGATAATTTTCTCATCACATTTAAAACTTCAACTACTTTTTTTCCCCATTTGTACGTGTTATGAGATAATCAATATACAAACAGAAAACATGCTTCTTGTGAATGCTCTTGAAGCAGCCCAGGGCATGTTGCTGTTTTAAGATGAACTGAAGAAATACACTTAGGCAAATCATTTTAAAGTGAATATTTTTACCTAAGATACAGATTCATGCACATAAAACTAACCCAAAAAATAAGAAGGCTGAACTCTCTAAACATCATTCGCTACATGTAAACACACTTCAAGAAACAAATATTAGTTTGCAAGGCATCTTACCTGATTTGTCTATAATCGCATCAATTTCTTCAATGACATCAAAATAGGCTTCGTTGTTTGTGTACTTCACCCCTGCTCTGCGCCAAGGAATGTTGGACAACTGTCCAGTGGGAAGTGTGTCTCCCACATTACTACTGCCTTAAAAATGAAAAGGAACTCAAAATCAGTAATTACAAAAGGAATGTTTCAACTGCCAAAATTAAAAATCAAGGCAAGGCTTGCCCCCAAGAACTGCAGGCTAGAACCTGGACCCCTACAGCATTATTCGTGAGGTGACATGAAGGCACTGTAGCCATGTGTCCGGACTTAACCGCTTTCAGGCTATATTTTGCACAGCAAAACATAATGCTCAAGTCAGCAGGAGGTTTGAGTGAGAGTAGATGTGGGGCTAGATCTTGTGAAGGATTTCATCACTAATTCAAGACGTGACAGCTCCTGTGAGGGCCTTAAGCCTGCTTCCCCCTTCTCCTAAGAGTTTTAGCTAGATGACTTCAGGGCTGATTAATAGGTAAGAGTCATTAGGAAGAACGATGCCTTAGGGAGGACTCCCACAGTCTTTGCTTGGAGCTAGTGTTAGGCTGAGGGTCTCACCCTTGGTACCCGTCAGAGCTACCCCGCGTCGATGTGACAGCCATGTCTCTACCCAGCCATGTGCCAAATCGATCCAGACCCTGGCCCAGACTGGAGTTTCTGACTTGATCTGTCCCATTCTGGTGGATGTTACTGGCAATCACTGAGCTGTCGATGACCTGTTATCATCTGATCCTGTCCCTGACCTGTTGCCTCAACTTGTGGGCTCCTGACCAATGATGCCACTGTCCCTGCCTGCCCTGCTCTCACCCTTGGCTCCTGGTTCTCAATGTCATCCAGCATGAGAAAAGGGCTTCCTGAGCTACCTAGTTACAAAGTAAATTGATGATGCTTTAAAAAGGGGGAAAAAAAAGTCTCATCACTTCTGAGGCTTATGTGACTGATGCTGGAATCCCAGCACAGTGGAAACAACTCCCTCTGCTAGCAGTAGGTCTTGGGATAGGACCACAGCTCATGCTGGCTTGTGCCCTTTAGTACAATGAACGTGGTAGCACGTCCTGCCATGTGAAACAGCTTCACTGAGAAGCTGGGGCCCAGCAGGTATCATTTCTACACAACCTGCTGGGCAGGCCCTATCCTGGCAGGCAGAAAACAGAAGTTTTAATCTTTTGAGCTAGTAGAAGTAGTTACTCAAAAAAAACCCTTCCTGAAGTCCACCCTTGTATGTGCTATAACGCAGGTGGGAGGAATTGCAGCCATTTCTTCACTCCCATTGTATCTCTGAAGAGGAGCAGTTGCTGTGTCTGTCCCTCAGCAGCCTTGCAGGGTGCAGCACTGCTGCCAGGCCAGGTAGGTAGGAGAGCTCTCGGGCTGCTGTTTCCGCCTGCTCAGCACTGAGCTGTTGACAGTGACAAGATGCAGGCTGCCTTGAGCAGGCGCCTTAGGCTTCTAGGGAATTTTAATAAGGCTTTAGATAAAACAAGAGGATTTGATGCTGCAACCCTTGGCTTCAGTAGTCTTAATTCTCCTTACAGAGGTCCATCTAGTCCATCAATATTTTATAGTCATATTTTTCATAAGTGTAAATACTAGCATCCAAACCCACATTTAAAAAAACCTAACCAAACCCCAAATAACAAAAATTAAAACTGATGAGATTTATACTCAAAGACTAAACTGTATCTACTGCTTTAAAGACCAGCTCCTCTGAGTACTACGTGTGTGGCCCTGTAGCCCAACTACTGCCCTTCTCTAACACAATGTCCAGGCGACCGTCTCGCATCTCTCTGCCCCCATGTGACACCTCATGGCTCACCTCCCTTGCACCCGCTTGCCAGACAAGCAGATTCCACCAGCTCAGCTGACAGACATTTGGCTTCATCACTGCAAGACAGACCCATTTACAGCAGCCTGAAATCAGTTCCGAAATCAAATCCATATGAATCCATGTGCTGATCGGTGGTGGGGACAGGGTGGAGGATGAGGACAGGCTGTTTGCTTCCCTTCATGCTATCTGTTCCCATCCGGCAAGGATTTATTAGGTATTTATTATATACCTTCCTATAAGGATTTCTTATAAAATGCTTAACCTTCTCCAGTGCCCCTCAGTTATTCAAGGCTTGGGGTTAGCTCTGTCCCAGTCCCAGAGCACCTGTCTCCAGTATGTCCTGACTGGACTAGGAGCTGCTGTTCCTGAGGGACTTCAGCAGCTGTGGCTGAACCACAGTGCCACTGAGGACAGCAAAGGGGCCAGGCATAAACTGCAAATAAGGAGTGAGTTGCTTTTATTCAACCCCTATTTATGAGAAGTGGCAGGACAGTGCCCTCCCCTTATAGAGTCATACCAATATATTATTTTTTAGCAATGAGGAATGATAGGGCTTTTTTTAAAGCAGCTGTCATTGCTGAAATGATGTATTTTCATACCTGTGATGGAGTTAACAACAGAGCGCAAAATTGTGGGAGGCTTAATCAGCTCTTTCAGTATGTTAGATTCTGTTGCCAGTGGAAAACCATTGTCTAGCATTTCTTCTAGAAGTTCATACACAATTACTACATTGTCCTTAATTGCCGTCTCAGAACATTCGCCGAAGTAATCCTAAACAAATTCAGAGATTACAAAAGAGAGGATTTTTATTCCTGTTAGAATGCTTTGCAAAAGGAAGTTTGTTTGGTTTTTTCTTCTTACAGAAACCCTCCAATATATGAGGCCATTTTAGTGCCTAAACTGACTAGCTATTTCTATTGCCTGATGGCATCATATCGTTACAGTTATATTTATCATCTAATTGAAAATAAATTCAAGCATGAACAGTGAAGTTAATGTAATCTGATGTACTACTATTTATGTCACAAAGGTCCTTCCACTTGTGAACATTAACACAGCTTCAGTTACAAGACTCTTGTGAAATAAAGCTACTATCCTTTGGCAATGCTCAATCTTCACAGAGTTTCCTTCGTATACAGTATCTGTGAAATTGGTTGAGAAGTGACTCATGCTTTGCAGCCCCTTCCTCACTACAGCGTGCACGCTGCCTGACTACATGATCCTTCTTCCCCTCTACATAACGTGAACTGTACAAAAGCTTACAGAAAAAATCCCACCATTTACAAAGTGGGATTTGGGTTCTAGTGCCTGTGAATGCACAAAATAAACCTTTCTTTCCTTTGTACTCTATAAACTTGTGCTTGACTTAAAAATTGCAGATGGAAAAGTCACTGACAGAAGGGTTTATTACCTGTCTCTAAAAGTTTGGTATTAAAATTCCCCTGAAGTTATTTTAGAATCATAGAATGACAGAATGTTAAGAAGTGGCCCCAACCACCACTGCCATGGGCACGGACACGTCCCACTAGATCAGGCTGCTCAAAGCCCCTGACCACTGGCCCTGACCACTGCCAGGGCTGGCTCATCCACAATCTCCCTGGGCAACCTGTTCCATTCAGTATTTTACCATCCTCACAGTATAGAGTTTTTTCCCAGTATCTAGACTAAATTTCCCCTCTTTCAGTTTGTACTCCTTTCTCCTATAGTTCCTGATTAAGAGTCCCTCTCTGGCTTCCCTGTAGGCCCCCTTCAGCCACTGAATTTTAAAATCATTTAATGGTGACAGACCTGGAAAGTATCTGCTACTCGGTGCAGAAATTCAATTACAAAGAGTGGTGGCACTTCTGTCTGTATGACAGACACAAAGAAGATTTTATCTCGGTAGATGCTGATGAGGTAGTGATGTGGAGTTGAAATGACAGGAGGCACATTCTCAACATCGATTGCTTTCTCCTGAGCTTCAAAGAAATAATCGCACACAGACTGGCTCACAACGCTCTTCCAGTGCTTCTCCAAGAATATATCACCAGAACAGTTTATAAGAAACAGGCTGTGGATCATTTTCTGTTGGAAACACATTAAAAGAAGTTTAAATAAACAAAAGGATATGTGGATTGACATTTCTTATCCCAGATTCCCTTTTTACAATGGTTATTCTTTATTAACATGCACTGTGAATTTAGGAAAAATATCTACTTTGTTGCTTTTCTTTGAATTCTATTTTCTTTATTTAGAAGAATGTTCCATCAAAAAATACTTGCCACTGGATTAAGTTGCTAATGTATGTCAGAATACAAGCAAGAAGCAAGCACCCTCCTTTTCCACTTGCATCCCTATCTGGCATTTGCAATTTATTTCCTAAAGAAAAGCTGACTCTCATGAGCTGGCACTTGCTCAAACGCATTTGCCGATGTGTAAGAGTAACTCATACATGCCATAGTTTCCTATGGCAGTGCAGTTGGCCTGGCAGTTACACACATAACTTAGAACTTCTCTGTCTTAAAGATACAGCTCTGTGCTTGTCAGCTTTCAGCTGCTGAACTAGAAAAGTGCTTTTTCTTTGCTGGCAGATTAGTCTTACGATCTATGCCAAGCTGCACTTGGGTAAAGGGTTGGAATTCATTAAAAGTACACAAAACTAGCCATTTAAATCTGATTTAATGAATAAAATTGCCTCAAATGTGCTTGGCATGCATGAAATATGTTTACATAAAACGTTTTTCACTTAAAAACTCACTTATGTAAAAGAGGAGTATGAACTGCAGCTAAGGGATGTAACTGTTTTTTTTAATCTCTTTAAACATTTAAAAATAATATGCCTCAGCCACTGATTCTTCCTTTTATCCATGGTACAAGAAGCTTACCTGCCTATTAAAACAATAATTCCCAGTCTATTTCTCAACCTTCAATGAGATAGTAAGTGAACTAAGTTGTTGGTAAAATGAATAGACTATTATCTCTGCATCTACAGAGGAGACAAATGCTAGCACATTTCAGTTTATCTCTTCAGCCTTTACATGAGACAGGTACAATGCTTTGGCTGACCTGCAGCATAATGATCCTCTTACAAAAATAAGTTCCAGTTGAAACCTGGGCTTGGAAAACAAACCAAACTGTAACCCCAAAAGCGGCTTCTCAAGGTGAAGTTAATCTGGTACTCAATACCAAGCATAAATTCATCCATAGTTGAAGAAGCTGCCCCTGGCACCGGCTGTCCTTCCCTTTTGCCTCTCAGGTATTGATTTGAGTAGGTCTGTGGCTCTGCAATTATCTACATTAGGAAAATGGTTCAGCCAGAAATTGACCCAGCAAAAGGAGCTGCTGCTCAGATCAGCTTCCTAATGCAAGTTATGACACTGTCAGAGAGTGCTAGAGCTGGCACAGGGCAGGTGGTGGAAATAGGCAGGTGATAGCAATGGAGATCCAGAATTGGAGGAATTCAGCCTTTGGAGGAATTCAACCACGAGTGGAAAGAGACCAGACAATTGCTGGGTGTTCACACCTTGAAACAGGAAGACCATCATCAACTCTGCATGTCCAAGAGAAGCCAAACACACCTACCAAAAACCTATCATAGTTTTGACTAATTTTACCATGTTTGGCCAAGATCTTGTCATAAAATGCAGATAAAATTTGCTCCTTCGCTGTCAACTCTGGCACACTAATGCAAAGATAGCACGGAAGCATCTAGATGTACATGGCCCAGTCCCACAGAGATTTTAAGGAGTCCAAACACTATGACTAAATCTCATTCTAAACTACTGGAATAAGCACTTAGCTCCACCCAGAGTGAGCCTGTGTTGCTGTGTCTGAATCTAAACCACTCAGAGTACTAACTCACCTACCAATACACTTGTAACAATGAAAAACGGTCTGACCCTTCAGACTTTGACAAAACAAAAATATGTTTTCCAAAGCTCGTCAAAGATGGTGAAAAAGGACAGCTTAAGAAGGTAGTCAGTATGCTATTTCCCTCCACCTAAGTCAGCAGATGTGAGAAGAGAGCCAAGATCCAGCTTTTCAAATCCTAAATTCCAGCTGCTCCTTCACATGCACGACAGCAATGTGCTCATCTTCACTGGGGCCTTGCCAGGTCTCAGATACCTCCTGCCAAGAGCATGCTGTCTTTGGTGGCAAGACAAAAAAAGACCAATAGTCAAAAGGTGGACAAAAAAAATTATTTAAGCCAATATGGAATGTAAAGGGAAGCTCTTTTAGAACCTGTGATTGCAAATTTGCTTAAAGGTGGGAAAGGAAACAAACCTACAAAGTGTTTTTGCATGTTTCTACTATCTCTCTCCTGGACCAAATTAATCTCTAATTTAGTTTGTTTAAAAAAAACCATACAATTTTAATACTGTGAGCACAGCATTTTTATAAAGGAGCCTCGACACAATTGCTTTAATCCAGTTCAAATAAACATGTTCTGAATTTAGCCAGCATTGAACATTAAAGCCTTCCAAAATCTCCTGGATAGTCACACAACAGCAGCAAGTATAATTAACCACTGAATGTCAGTATTGTTCGACACCACGGCTGCCCACACATATGAAGGTGCTCAGCTATAAAGCTTAGATCAGATCTCTGTACATTTTTAAATGGCTACAATGGCACATCCGTTAACAAATACAAGACCCATTTCCTATTAAATGCACATAAAGCTGCATCAGAGAGTCCAGCACAAGCAGCACTGGTAAGACTCCACTTCCAGAGGAACAGATCCACAGCCCGCTCTGGAGGAGCTACGTTGGACCCCAGGCCACTTCCAATGATACTCTGACAAGCGTACCAGACACAGGTGACAGAGCATTTGTAAGCCCCAGCAGTTGTGCTTCTGTTAACGTTCATCCAGATTCTATTCATCTAAAGACCAGAAATGACTGCATTTGTCACAATACACTGTTAACAAGCACAGCTGTGCAGCAGACCACAGAATCACAGCAAGCTCCTGGTGCACCAAATTACTGTAATAGCAGGGCCCCTTCTTTCGCCCTAAGTTCCACTTAGGGTATTAGACCATGACCTGATATGCAGTCAAGGGAGGGCGTGGGTAGCCAGAAAAGGAGGTAGCACTGGGCCACTGCCCTTCTTCGCTCATTGCCCCAAGCTGCCTAGGTACCAGCTGTGTTGACAGGAGTGTCTGTGTGGCCTTGTGGTGAACTGGAGTTGCAAACCGATCCAGGGGACCACGCTTGGCAGAGGACAGCTTTGTAGTACCTGTGGAAACTGAGCAGTAAAATCCCACCTAGCTGCCTAGCCTATCTTCTGAGTAGGAAGATAGGGATTACAGGATTTCCCAGGATACATATTCTGCTTCTAGTGTAAGACTTCCCTTCAAATCCTTTCACACACTCCTCTCTTCCTTCACAAGTTTTAGCAGTATGCTAATTTGCTGCTAATTTGAAGTGCTCTGGAAAACTGAAGCTCTCTCCTTGCAGAGGCACAAGCCCTGCCCTGTCAGTCAAGGGGCAGCTTGGTACACTTCCCAGTGCTGACTAGAATAAAGAAGCTCTTAGAGCAGTGGGGACATCAGTCTACTATACACAAGACTTAGTAATTTGATTTATCCTATACACTGTCAAGCAATTGGCACCAGCTGATTAAAGATGGATTTCATGTTGAATATCTCACAGCTGGTAACACTACAAAAATATCAATACAAGATATGTAAACTATTATTTAACAAAAATTACTTACATTCCTCCAATTACCAAAGATTTCCCTGTTACTCTATTTTTGAGGGCCAGATTTCATTTCAGACATGTAGAGATCCCTGAATCGATTTCTCAGTACCTTACCTTCTTGTCTCATAAGAACATTAGACTTGAAAACAAAAAAAGACTGACAAATGCTGAACATAAGAAATCAATCCAGTAACATTAAAATTCCTCACACCAGTAGGTCGCTATTTGTGGCCAACAGCAAATTGTTTTAAGAGCTGCAGCACTTTGAGGGCAAAGGTCTCGAAACAGAGTTCCTAAGTTTAAAAAAACAGTAGCAAAAGTACATCACCAGAATTTATGAATCATGAAATTCTTCTCCAGGTAGCAGTGCATGCAGACACCACTTTGAGATGTCAGCATAAAACCACTCTATGTAAGGGACTGAAGGTGTTTCTAGGACTATTTCAAAAGGATATGCCTCCCATCTCCCTGCTTTTAGGCCTACCTAAGACCAGACTGAAGGTGTAGATGGATCATTATTTGCATCTAGGCCAAAGCAACCTGTTCAAGCTCGTTTTCAGTAGGTTGACAGCCTTTTATGGTACTGCCTGACTAAAACGCATCTTACAAGCTCTGCAACAACAAGCAGCCCTGCAGTTTTTCGGCTTCTTCTCACAGATTTCCCATCCTTGCTCTGACATGCAAAACACCACGTGATTCTTCTCAGTCATTCCCATTCTACCGGAATCTGAAGTCCACACAGAAGAAAAACATATTTTAACTAAGACGCCTTCAATGCACTGTTTCCACATCTCTAACTTTTCTTTTGACTAAATCTGGATTTGCAGTGTTACTGATTTTCAAATTCTTGGCACAGAAACATCTGGACTGAAGTCACAGCAGGCTCACAAGGCAAAAGTGGAGCTCATTGGCAAGAGAGAGAGGCTGCGAGCATGGGAAAAAAGACTGATTGCACATGCTTGTCCTTAGCTACAATTAAGTACTCTAAAATGTAATTAATGCAGAAATACTGTTAACAGCTGCTTTTCTGTAACGCTGAGTTACATCCAAAGCTCTGAAACTAGGAAGTGAGGAATTTATCACTGACCTCTGCAATACCCTTTAGAGCTAGTACTAATTACTGGAAACAGCTCCAAACAGGACCCATCACTAGGAAAGTATTCCACAGCTTCCATGTTCCCTGAATTTGGCATAGCTGCCGTAAAGGGTGGAAGGATTAGTGGGGGTAGTCTGTGTGAATCTCTGTTATGTATTTGTGGAAATGAACTTCTAGTGACAAGTGCACAGGAAGTAATCAAATGCTCAAAGCAATCTGGAGAAATAAGCTAAAATAGGCAGTTCTGTTTCTATTGTAAAGCTAGTGTTTTTGTGACAGTAGCTAGTCAGTGCTTCAGCTTTTTCCTATAAATTCAAAATATGCCACGAATATGCTTTTGACCTCCCCAAACCCATTCACTGGTTTTCAAACCAGAAAACCTAATAAACAGAAGTCCCATTAAACATCTGAACAACGCTTTCAAGACAGCCAACATGGCAGCTCTGAAATATTCTATAATTGGCTGGACCAACCTGACACATCATTAGTAGCTGTACTTCAAGATGATAAATCTGGAAGTCTCAGGTTTACTAAAACATGAATGTTCTGTAATTTCACAGGGGTTTTTTATGCTCCTATTACTGTTTGTGTGTCCTAATGATGCTGCTCAAGTGTCATGACATCTTTTTACACATAAGATGATCACGGTTTAGGTACCTGCACATGAAAGTAAAAACATTTTTGCAACATTTCTTAAGAACTGTCTGTTGTCCCCCTCTGTTAGTAAAGCAAAACTTTGTATCTACTCAACACCACAAAGTGCTTGTGTCTGTACAACTACTCGGAAACATATTTTATCAGCAAGATCATCCCTATTAAAGACTAAATGTTTTGCTTCCCAGATGTTCAGTATACATTTATTTATCTTGCCCTCATTTGAAACACTGTTAGTAACTTTCTGGAATTGTTTTTAAAAGGAAGTAGTCCTTTGAGAATACTCTGAAGTTGTCTTAAACCAGTGTTTGGTATTCATAACAAAATTTGCAACTTCCTCCATGCTTTTACCAGTAGCAATTACAGCCTGCATGAGAATTTGTGCAGTATTTCATCTACTGTCTGATGAGCTTTCCAACAATACACTTGCACGGCGCCTTTGTTAGTTTAGTTCCGGTATACATCTTCTAACTGCTGGCAACAGAGTTCCATCTCTTGTCAACAGAACAATATTAGATGCCAAATAATTGAACAATATTAGATCCTGAATAACTGCAGTTCCCTCTGGGACCTGCAAGAATAGAAAGCTTTGCTGTAAAAGCTGGAAAAGCAAGAGGTTCGTAGAAAAAAACCCACACCAAAGCAATTAAAAATTCATTGCTAAAACTACATTTTTACATGGAGGTGGAACATTTCAAACACAACTTACATCTGAATCAGTAGCTTTAAGACTACTAAGGGATGACTTAAGAAATTCACTCTCTGAAAGCAGTACTGTATAGAGAGAGGGCGAAATGGACACAGATAAAGTGAGTATCAGGTCACATATTTACTGTCCACAGTATTTTCAGGAAAAGACTGATAATTAGGCTCATATTCCAGCCAAATCATGAGGAACTCTGAGTGGACAAGGCAGCAGGATTCAATCATAGGATATAAAAGCCCCAACTCAGTAGTTCTTAGTGAAGACGTTTTCCATCATGCTCTCCCAATTCACACCTGAAGTAAGTCTGACAGGCCAGAGCAACAGTGCTACCAGCTTTATACTACTCTCTTTCACAGGCTCTATTTGAAGAGGCACCCAAGGTTCCAGAAAGGACAAGCACAGAAAGCCATGCACTACTGAAATACTCCAACAGAGCCAGCAAGTACCACTGGAACTCTGCTGCACACGACAGCTCTCCCTAACGTGGGTGCACTCTGCCACAACCAGCCCAAACACAGAGGGCAGAAAGAAGGCACTACCCACTTGTATCTCCCTTCTCCTCCAAGAGGAGAGAGCAAAGCAGCACTCTTATTCTTTCATCCTGTATGAATGAGTCTCATGAATACTGTCTTATTCTAAGAAGCTCCTGTTCAAAGGCTGCCTTTCATACATTATATTCAATAAGCATAAAAAGAATTTAACTTATCTTCTCTGTATTAATTTTTTAAAGTTATATGTGATGCTGTAAGTTGGGGGAAAATTAAAGGGAAATAAGAGGAATGAACGTAACATTTAAAATAAATTTTAATTTGGTTTCTTGCCATTATTACAGCCATGAAGTACAGCTACTACTTGTCTCCTGCTGTTCTGACTTCTCTACCTTAAGGACTTCAATTTCTCTTTCCTGAATCCTCATAAGGTTTCTATTAAAGATTCTTCACGTAAGGAGATCTTTATATGAGAGAATACCTGGGACTTATCTGGTGTACAGCTGTCTTGCACAACAGAAAATTTAATTTCTGAATAAATCCAGCAAAATCAAACATGAGAGGACATGGAATATTCTTAATGTTTGATTTGCCATTTGCAAGGAATTTTCAGATATGCGTACAAAGGCAGTAAAGAATCTGTTTGTCCCCCCGAATAACCCAAATTTGCTTGTGTTTTTGAGTTAGCACCCAACACAGCACATTAATGTCCCAAGACATTTTTTCCAGGGAAACATCATTCAGATATTTCTTCTTCTTTTTTTTTTTCTTTAATAAATAAATGAGAAGCTATGAAGCTATGTATGATTCAAACCTGCCGGGAATTGCCACAGCAGAATCATTCTCATGGTTGACATAGTCAGTTCTTTTGTAAAACACTGTTTCCATCATTTTACCTCTTGCATGAGTAATTGAATTTGGTTTTGCTTTTCTTGCAAAATAGCTTTTCCTCTCCCCTACTGCAGTCTGCCTACTATGAACACAAATTTTCATTATTCAAATATGATTTTTTGCCTGGTTGGTTATAGAAAAGCTACATTGAATGGTGATGCTATTGCTCCAGTTTGGTTAACACTTAATGGGTACGAATCATTCATCATACTGAAAAGCTGGTAAGTGCATTACTAATTCAAAGCAGATTTGAACTGAAACAAAAGAGAAGAATCGACAACCTCCATTTAGTTAACGCTGGGTAATGAACAGGGCAGAAGCGACGTGCACTGCATAGCTGTGGATAAGGGGTTGATTTCCAGAGCGTATTATGCAGAGCTGCACTCACAGGGCCCCTTGCTAATTAAGCAAGTACAGCACGAGTAGGAACACCGTGGCTGCAGCAACGCTGCTGAAGATCGACCCAGGTGAGCCGGCGCCGCTCCACCGCCCGCCCTGCCCCTCGCGGCCTGCCCTTGCTGCGGGCTCTGCCGCGAACGCCCCTCCCGCAGGCCCTGTGCTGTCTGCCCTGACCACCACAGTAAATGCCCTCCCGGTGCACGATCCCCCTCCTCCCTGCGCCTCATCGTGGAGCGTGAGCGGTGCAGATCCGCCGGGACGGGGCTCTGACCCTACCCTGCTCACTCTCCGCCAGGCGGTTCCGCACCTCCGCCAGAGCCCAGAACAACGGGGGGGTTTATTCAAACACGGCAACGATTTTGTATTAAAACGGGCACCGAACAACGGAGACGGAGACGGGTAAAACGGAAAGTCTCGGATTTGCGGAGCAGGCTCCCCGTACCGCCGCTGGCGGGGATATCGCCCCTGCCCGACTCTGGCCAACCACCGCGGCCGGGACCGGGCACGGGCGGCTCCCGCCTGGCGGGCATCCTGTCCCTCTCGAGCAAGGGCAGCGCCGCCCCACTCCCTCACGGCCCGGGCCCCCCGCGCCCCACGTACCTCCCCCGGCCCGGCACGGCCCGTCCCGCTCTCGGGGCAGCGGCCAAGATGGCGGCGAGGCCCGGCGGCGGCGCGGGGCCGCCCCCCGG